>JZKD02S0659680.1:198284-217834 GCA_000966675.3 Picea glauca
ATTACAAAGAAAAAAAAAACATAATTTTATTACATCATGGTTTACAAAATTACATTATGTATATACACCTCTTGGTGTATTATGTTACATTGGAGTCTATAGCTGAATGCTATCTTTTAGCATTTCGAGAATGCTTCTACACTTTTTTACTTCCACAAAAATTATGTTCCTTTGGATTCTTGTAACATGTATTGTTGTATGTGCTTCAGTCAATCCTCATTTAGGACTGTTTTTTGCATATATTATGCATAACAAAATACACAAAACTTTGTTGTTGAAAGTTGTTTAATCCAAAAATGGTTGATGCATATATTAATATGCTTGTTCATTGTGACGTTCGGTTATTTTCCATTGTCCCATAGCCAAATTAAGCCACTCTTTCGACTGCTGGTCCGCTTCTTTATTATTTTCCTTGTAGACATGTTGACAAACAAAGGTGTCAAAAGAGGTCTGTAAATGAGTAATGTCATCCACCAAGGCAGTGCATCTTGTGTTTAAGCATATTTGGGTGCCTTTTATCCAGTTTATGATGTTTAAATAGTCCCCATAAAATTTTAAAGAGAGACAACCCTTTTCAATGGAGAAGGCAATGAGTAGTTTAAGGCTCAAAATTTCAGCAAAATTGTTTGTTCCTGGCCCTATACCAAAATTCAAAAGTAGTGTGAAGTTGATAGAAAGATGATTCCACCTCCACAAATGTTTTGTTGAGAAGATCCATTGAAAAATCCCCAAGGGGAATAACTGTCAATCTCGAACTCTTGTGGCTGGCTAGGAGAGGGTCTAGGGCTCTGTGAGAGGAAGTAGGGATACACTTTTGGCTGCTGAGATCTTTGGAGAAGGAGGGGTTCCCTTGAAGATGAAGGAATTCCAAGCGAGCAAAACACCCTAGATGACCAATAAGGGAAGTTCTCTTAAGTGTTTGTAAGCTCTAGTTTTCCACCAAGAAAACCAGGAGCGTTCCAAGTCCGTGCCAACCCAAACACATTGCAAATCTAAAAATCTGGAGGTTTTAGTCCAAAATTTGTTGATAAAACTACACTTTAGAAAGAGGTGTAAAATATTTTCTCCTTCAAATTTGCAAAGTGAGCACCAATCAGGGCCAATGAAATTTTTCTTTTGAAGGTTATCCCAAGTCAAAACATTATTTTGCAGTACATTCCACATAAGAAGTCTAGTTTTTGCAGGACTTTTGACCTTCCACAATTTTCTCCACCACCAAACAGGCTCTCTGAGGCCTAAATCCAAGTTATATTTTAGATAACCCAATTTTGGGGAATAAATCCCTGAGGGGGTCGGGTCCAAAATCAATTTGTCTTCACAATCCAAGAGTCTTATGTGCGAGGAATTTAGATTGAAAATGTATCTTTCCAATTCAAGTTTTTCTTCTTCGCTAAGACCAGTATGTTTTCATCCATCCATCCCTATGACCATAAGGTGGAGCGACTATGATCCACCAGATTGTTTAAATGAGTAAAACCCAAAGAAAACATGTTTTGAATTAACTATTCTAAAAGTATGTGTTTACCTTCACTCCATGGCAAAAGGTATTTCCCTATTCCAAACCGGTGTCCATTACCGAGCTTCCAATCTAAACCATTTTCAATTAGTGGAAAAGCGTTTAAAATTTCTTTCCAGATCACCGAGGCCCCCTTTTTGTATTTTTGTTGACTTCTGATCCAAAACTCCAGTGGGATTGGTTCAATTTATTTTTGAATAATGACCTTTGTCCAGAGGCTGGTGGAGTTTATAATGCGCCATCCCCCCTTAGCCACCAGTGCTTTTGAAAAGAGAAAAAAACATTTCAAATCCCAACCTCCCATTGCCTTTGGGATGATAATTTTATCCCAGCGGACCCAAGGGATTACATGAGCTTCCTTTTTTCCACTCCAAAGGAATTTTGAGGTGAGTTTTCTTGTTTCTTCCATAATTCCTTTAGGAATCCAAGAGAAGGACATCCAATAAACCGGGATAACTTCCAAGACTGATTTCATCAGTACCAATCTCCTTGCGTGTGAAATCCACCAGTGACTCCAGGTATTTAGTATTTTGTCCTTTTTCTTTAGAAGCCACTTCCAATCTTCTTTTCTGTAATCATTTGGTTTTAGAAGAAAAAACAAGTACTTTAGACCATCAACTAAAGTCTTCCTTTCAAAGGGGAAAAATGACCTGAGAGCTTGCTCTTCTTCTTCAGATAAGAGATGTGTAGAGAGAGACAATTTCATGTCATTGATTTGCATCCCTTTTTCTTTAGAGAAAATAGAAAGAAAATTCCTTAAGACCTCAACTTCCCTTCTGGTTCCTCCACTAAAAATTAAAACATCGTCCATGAAAAGGAGATGTGTGAGAGACAATAGATGAGAGATTTTGATTCCAGAGAAGGTGCCTGCACTCTTTACATGAGTGTTTGCTCTATTGAGTCCTTCCACTACTAAGAGGAAGATAAGTGGTGAAATGGGGCACCCTTGTCTGGGTCCTCTTTCTGAGGAAAATAAGGAAGAATTCGAGCCATTTATTAGGACCACAAAGGATGTCGAAGCGAGGCAGTTCATAACCTAATTTATGAAAGGAACCTCAAACCCTAGATGAGTAAGTAATAATTGGATGTACAACCAACTTACTCTATCATATGCTTTTGAGAGGTCGATCTTTAACACTACTCCTTTTAAACTTCTTGTCTTTATGTTGTGAAGTCATTCTTGTGCTATACCTATGGCTTCATGGATTTGTCTTCCTTCTAGAGATCCAAATTGTTTTTTTGAATTTTTTTTGGATAGGATTCTTTTAATCCTTCTAGCAATTACTTTGGAGATGATCTTGTAGGAACAATTACAAAGAGAGATTGGTCTGAAGTCATCCAGAGTCTCTTGGGTATCCATCTTAGGGATAAGTGCAAGGAACATTGAGTTAAGGCCCTAAGGAATTTGGCTTGAATTTCTAGTGTCCTCAATCATCTTCAACAAATTAGGTCCTATAATCTCATAACAACCCAAGAAGAATTCAATAGTCCATCCATCTGGGCCTAGGATTTTATCTTTTTCTAAATTTTGAATCACTTCCAGGAGCTCTTTTTCTGTAACTTCTTCCATCAGGAGCCGGTTGTTTGCTTCCTTAACAAATATGGGAAAAAATTGTCCCACTTGGAATACTTCTTCTATCGAAGCTTGGGTTTCTTCCTTGAAAATATTTTGAAAGTAATTTTTCCCCAGTTTTGACATACCTTCAAAATTTGTTTCCAAGTTTCCTTCCAAGTCCTTCAATTGCCAAATGGTATTGATATTTATTCTTCCTTTGGAAAAATGTTGGCAGAACTTTGTGTTTTCATCTCCACTCTCTAGCCAAATAGCTCTACTCTTTAATCTCCAGGATTCTTCCTTATCCTTGTGTAGTTTGTTCCTCCTTTTATCCAGATGGAGTAGATTGATTTTTGACTTAGTTGTGGAAAAAATCCCCCCTCTTCTTCCAAGAATTTTTGTAACTCAATTTCGATTTCTTTTAATTCCTTGTCCTCATTTTTCCTCTTTTGGGAGGCTCGGGGTTTTACCAATTCTTTGATCCTTTTCATATTTTCTGTGAACTGGAGGGTTGTCGAATGAGGTAGATCCTATCTAAAGGGGATCTAATGATCCTTTACCAGTTCAAGGAAAGAGTCATATTCTAGCCAAGTTTTATTAAATTTAAAGGGATTGGCTGGCTTCTTTGAACCCTGTTTGAATTCCAGGAAGATTGGATAGTGATATGACAAGCCTCCAAAACCAATCCACTGCTTTACAGTTAAGTGCTTGTCCAAAAGAGAGTCTTTTATCAGGAACTGGTCCAATCTTTTAGCAACTCCTTCTACCCCTACCCTATTATTTTTTCATGTAGGCTTGAGAAGTAAAGGGTCAAGATCTATTAATCTGCACTCCACAAATTTTTGATAGAAAAAATATGCCAGAGGGTCGGACTTGGCATTGTCCCCCCACACTTTTGAAGGGCATAAAGAGAGGTTTAAGTATCCCCCCTAAAATAAGCAACTCTTTAAAAAAAGACTTTGTGAGAAGAGAGTCCCAAAAAGGTTTCATGTTCTGATAAGGTCCATAGATGTTTAGGATATGTATGGCATTCTTAAGATCCCGGGCCAAAACCATGATCCCAACTCCAGAATCCAAACCCCAAGAATTAATGGCTTGTATGTTGTGTGAGTTCCAACCTGTGGCTAGACCCCCATACCTTCCCATAACATCCATTGTAATAAAATAACATCTTGGTAGGAGTAGTTCCAGGCTATACTTTACCTCTTCACCTACTCCCATCGTTTCTTGAAGGAGTAACACATCCGGGTGTTCTGTCGAAATAACCCTTTTTAGGGAAGGTTATTTGAGGGCAGCTGCCAAACCCATGCAATTGAAAGACATAATCTCATCCCGGAACCCTGCCTCAGGGCTTCGATGCTCTAAGTTCTCATTTTATTGATTTTTGTTTTCCGGCCAAAAGATCTATCCTAGATTTTGATTGAACTTTTGAAAACAAGGATTTTCTCCCGTGGCCTCCCCTGTCCAGGGAAGAACTTTCCTCCTTTCCCATTCCTCTCATGGAAGAGGCTCTTTTTTGTGATATTAGAAAGTAGCGAGAGGTTGAAGACTCGTTTGAAATGGATGAGGATGAGGAGGCTTCTTTTGTAAGGAAAATTCACTTGGGAGGGGGAGGAACGTCCAAGAAGGAAGTTTCCTTGTAGCAGTATGAGAAAATCTCAGGAAACGATGAGGAGTCATTGTTTATAGACAGGTTTTTCAGACCCTCTAACCACTCATTGCCCTGTAGTGTCAAATTTTTAATTAAAACAGTAATAGGAGGAGAAGAAAGAAGAGGATTACCCAAGACCCGAGTCCTTGAGCTTCCTAGATCAAGAGTAGTGTGTCTTGTTTTCTCTTGTCCTTCCTCCGCTTGTATTTCAAGTGATGGAGAGAAATCCTTCTGATCTGATTCCTTTGTGGCTTATGTGGACTGTGCTGGAACCGTTGTAGGGGAATCTTCCTTTTCTGCACCAAGTTCCTACCTGTTGATGTCAAATTGAGTCGTAGCCTTTAATTTGGCTTTGTAAAAAGTGCCCCCTTTTTTCCTTAGGGGAAGGTGGCAGTTTTCCACCAGATGCCCATACTGGTGGCATTGACAACATCTAAAGGGGACATTTTCATAGTCCAATAATTGGCTGTGTGTGAAATTCCCCCAACTTAAGTTGATTTCCTCTCCAATCCCTTCTCTGACATTTAGATTGACCAAAATTCTTGCGACTTTTCTTTGTTTAGTCTCCTCGAAGGATAGGTCTTCTTCAAGGAAATCACACAGAAAATTTCAGATGGCTTTAAAGTAATCCAGAGTCCAGAACTGAAGTGGAAGAGCTGGGAGTCGGACCCAAACAGGGATTTTGTCTAGTTTCTCTTGGCTTGCATCTAAAATGGGGATCCAAGGCTTTACCAGGAGGGGTGAATAATTGATGCTCCAATTTTTACCCAGAACCCATTTAACATATTCTGGTTGGAGGAAATTGAAGGAAAATTGGTTTCTGCTTAATTCAATAACCTCTAGGGCATAGCCCATGTGTTCTTCCCAAAACGAATGGGTCCAATCTACAATGGTCTTGAGGGAAAAATACCTGTTGTTGGCTCTCCCAACTAAAGTCTGATTAGACAACTGCACAACCCTGTTCATGGTTATCTCTTCCCTAAGCACTAGGTTACCAACCTTTCCTTTGGATTTGAGTCCTTTCCTTCTCTGCTTTTTCCACACACTATGGAATCCCCTAGTATCCCAAGAGTCCTCTGGTCTAAAAAATGGGAATAAAACCCTTATTTATTGTGTGAAACCCTTTTGTTCTTCGACATCCATATGAGCATAAATAAACCCTTTGGAGGGGGAAGAAAACTCCTATGAGACCGCTTGACAAAATGCCTCGCTTCTGTGGGAAAAAAATGTGACTGCACGGGCCTTTGCGCCCCCTGTTGAAAAATCGCTTCCTTCATGTTCTGGGCTAGTAGAGGACAGAGAGAGAAGAAAACCCCCTTCCTCCTGAGAGAGATAGTCTAGAGCTAGGTTGTCCGGTGAACTAAGAGTGGAGGGGAGGCCTCCTTATGAGATAAGAGGGTCTGAAACCAAAATATCCGAAAAATATTTGAAGCAACCAGCATAAGAATAGTTCCTAGATGGAGAGAATGTGGTTGTTTGCTTACCAATAAGGGGGGGAGGAGGCTTGGGGGAAGAGAATAGAGCCTGACTGAGTGGAGAGAAAACAGTTGTCAGGAACCCCAGTCCAGGGTCTACCTCGCCTAAAGTAAGTGGCATGGCCACGTGTTATGGAACCTTGTCCATAGCTAACACCCGTTGATCCACATCTAAACTAAGTTGTTACATGGTGTAGTCATAGTCGTGACAACCATAGGTACAGGTTATGTGGAGACCAATAAAACCGCTCGAACCTCCGCGGGGAAAAAACAGTTTAGAATCTAGGGAGAGTTTTGATCCTTGCCGGGGAAGAATGAAAAGAGTGACCGGAAAATTTTGACCACATCTGTGGGCCTTAGTGTGAAGAGAAACCGCAGATCCCATCGCTCCCCCCTATATATATATTCTAAGTAAAACCTTGTGGGGAAACCTTTGACACTTCCCCACATTTCAGGATGGTAACTAGTGTAAAATAATTGATCTTGATTACAATGCTTGAACTAGTGGGGACATCAGATGATGCGTGCAACAAAGGTATCCAACTCAAAGGATCTTCCTTGAGACATATTACATGAAGCTCAAGGAACTCAATTTAGCCCTCTTTTCACAAAATTTCATGATGAATTTAAAAATATTACTTTTTTGGGAGTGGAAAAATGTTATCATATACAATTATATTTTTGGGTTGTAAATTTTTTTGGTTTTTGTTATTTTTATTTTTTAAAAGACGACATGTTTTTTTTATTTATAAAATACCCTAAAAATGTGAATTTCAAAGAAACAACTCTTTAAAAACCATCATTTTTCATGCATTTTTTAGGGACTCTAGGGAAAATTGCCTTATGTTATTACTTAATCCACAATTGATTTGTCTATTTTGTAACAATGCTACTTTTTTTTTCTAAGCTACACGACTTGGGGAAATCCCCTAGGTAATTCCTCTCATTTTGAGGATGGTATCGAGGGTAAACCCTAGACTCTTCAGGACTCTAGGTCGATAAACAACAAGGATTATAACACACCCAATCCCCTAACCCTTACTTAGGTTGGTGGGGCATCTAAATTCCTCTTCCCAAAAATCAACTCTTTTCTATCCTTGAGTCTTCTAGATGGATTATGTTCATCAATATCTTTCCAAGGACTATACCCATGCTCAGATATGAGCTATTCACCGGAAGTTAAAGTCTTTTGAATTTCTCAGGATTACAGATTTCAAATCTTCCTTACTTTCATGTGGAAGCCACATGTCACCCTACCATTTGTACCATCTGAAATGGCACTGAATTAGAATATGTCACAACATCTACCACCTATCCCATCAGGCCTTTCAGATTAACAACTCCGATCATCTGGGATGACTTTAATCATCATCGGGGTTCTACTCCATAGGAGTTATGAGTTACCGAGTTACCCCAGCCATCAAGTTCCGACGAAAAAATAACTGGCGGTTTCACTCCTAGATATGACGACTCTCGATCTTTGACATCTAATTGATCTTATCACGTCGACGCCTCTGACCCGCACTACAAACAAAATATGCTACTTTAACCTGTTCTAAGGGAATTGGTGGGGCCTAAGAGATCCACGAATGAGATCTCATCTCACTTCTTCACTAATCAACGACTACCATTTGACCTTGAGATCCTTTCTTCATCAACCCAAATTCCTGGCCTCACTACAAACCTCTATCCTCCATCTCCTGACGAACGACTGTGATCTATTGTCATATTTATGTAAAGGTATAGGTTTTAATATATGACTTAAGGGTTTTTCATCCCCTCAAGGACCACTATCGTCCCATCGACCATTCAACTATCGACACATGTTACCCCTTGGGGATACTGGATACCATGTTGGCACCCTCGTTAGTGTGACATCGCTTCTCCCTTTTTCTTATCTCAAGTGGGACCCACGACAATATACAACTAAGATTAAATATATCTTGTGTGTCGATTGATGGTTGTCGTTATCTCTAAGTTTTCATCATCAACACTCCCTCATCATTGTTTGAGATTCTCACTCCAACTCCTAGTCACTTTAATGACTCAACCTCTTGAATAACGGTCTCAATATACTTATCGTAGTGATCGAAGAATGTCGATGGTTCTGGGAATTTGTCATTGCCGATCTCTCTCACTCTCCTGACTGCATGACTTAAGACTTCCAACGATCTCTCCTTTCAATGTAAGTTTGAGATTCACTTGCCACACCAAATCAATTGCTACAATCTCCCTGACTCAAACATAGGGATTTCCAATGGATAAGGGTATGAAATTGGTAATTATCCAATTTCAAGGATTCATTAAGGGCTTTTACTAGGTCTTCAAGAGATCAGTAACTACCTTGAGACAACTAAATCTCTCTCGCTTCCTCGGGTTGAAGTTTTAATATATTGCAAGCTTTCCATTCAAGTCAGGTGGACAATTCAAGGGGTCATAATTCTATGAACTATACATAAAACCCTTTTCCACACACCAGAGTACTCCCTATGCAGCCTTGGATGAATATTTTGTTCATACCATGTAAAATTTTCACTTAGGAATCATAAGGTTTCCCCCTCCCAAATACAAGATTCCTTCACCCTTGAGAGGCCTCCCGATTATTGAGGCACTCATGCCATCTTCCATATGAATATTTTTTCCATGTCTTACAAGCTTTCCTCCTAATCTGCAAGATCCTCAGGAATACAAGAACTATACTTGGCTTAACTTCTTAAGTTAATAAATTAAACAATGAAGGAAAAAAAACACATTCCATTTTACTCAAGAATTCAATTCATAATTTACATGCATTCATAGTTTTTCCATTAAGCTTGAAACCATGCATTTACATCATTATATACATCAAACGAGCCAAGTTAACACTTATCTATTCAGGGAAATATCAACAACCAACTGATTGAGAGAAGATGCCTTTCCTACCAACCTTAGGCCATATTGCAGAGTGCCTTCCTATAGTACGCCACCCATGTGCCACACTGCCAAGCCATGATATCACAAGGGAATGACTCAATTGGTTTACAACTTAGGATGATCCAGGAAGGTTACTCTCCTTCCTCCACTAACAAAAACAAAAGTTGCCCCCTTCCCATTGAGCTTGAGGCTTCAACAATTTTATCACGTACCTCTCCAACCATATTTCCTCCCCACAATAAGTCCCCTTGTCTGCTATACAATCCCTCAGCGACCTCCCCTTACCAGTGTCATTTTTTGTCCAGTTAGTACCAAGATGCAACCCCATATTGCTCTAGTTTGGATCTAGGTCTCCTATGTTTCAAGGTGATCATCAATATTTCAAACAAGCTTCCTATTTTGTTCAAATAAGGATCTTTAATTCCTTCTCTCCTTCATATCTATGCAAATGTACACCTATATTCATTACACTATATATTTGTGAGTTTAACACTCACTTTATCTTCCTTATATTATTCCTCTTTGTTCGATGTGTACTCTCCTCTCTATTGATGTTGCTCTTTTTTCCTTGGTGATGTTTTTCACCTTTGGCCTCTTCCTTTGCCAATCCTTGGGATTGTTGTGTCTTAGGTCAAATGATAACTATTGTATAAAGTTTGAACTCCTTAATGGGAAAATTTGTGGTGTCCTATTTGTCAGTTCATTCAGTTGACCCTTTTCCTTCTTAAAGAGACTAAAATTGTCAGCAATATTAATTGCCTCAACCACCAATATTTTCTTCCATAACTAGTCGCATGGCTCCTAGGTAGATATGGGTACACTAGTAGGTGTGTGTTTATTTTTTGCAAGTAAAAGTTATCTTTCTAAGAAAGATTCTTATTTTCTTCACTAAAACATCTCAACTCCACCTCACCTATCCACTTCATCAATTCCACATGTGATATCATGGCCAATAATATCAAGGCTTTTCCTTCTCAGTCAACTACCTGGTGTTTTTATTAATCACAATTATAATTACAATATTCATAATCACAATTATATGAAGTCTTAGCATGATTACAATCATGGGGGAAAACAGGGTGTTACATCCCCCCCCCCCAAAGAAACATCATTCTCAGTGTTTAAAACACCGTTTATATATACAATTATACAAAACAAAACAAATGGGTATGCAATTCTCATGGCTTCTTCCATCTCCCATGTATTCTCATCTTCTCCAAAGTACTTTCATTGCACCTTGACATGCACAATGGCTCAGTTCCGAAGAATTGTTTCTCTCCCTTCCAAGATGTGTTGAGGTTCAATTTGGGATTATCCCTTTGGTTCCATCTGTATCACAATCCAATCAATAACATGATTATAGTCATGAACATATTTCTTCAATAAGGATACATGGAATACATTGCGAGTTTTAATAGTAGGTGTCAAAGAAAGTATGTATGCTACTGGCCCCACTCTTTCAAGGACTTCAAATGGTCCACAATAGTGGGGTTCCAACTGTTAGCACTATAAGTCACACCTAGAATGATGTAGGTGTAATCCTAATACCCATCATAATGTAAAAGATAATGTCTATAAAAATGTGGCAAATGGATGGAAAACTCAATTAAAGATGTCAATCACGAATCATTCCATGTAACACACACCAGTAAGCAAGGCCTTGAATGGTTTCAAATAAGGTTTTAAGAGATAATAATGATAGATGGAAAACTTAGCAAGGATAATTTAATGTGTATATCATTTTACATTAGGTATTTCTAACACACATATGAAAGAAAGTTCATTTGAATAAGAACCTATTAAATTCAAAGAGAAAATAACTCAGATAAATTTGCATACAATAATATTTTATTGCAATAAAGAAACAACATCCATATGAATCCTTCAACACAGATTGATATCAAAGTGAGACAACAAAGAAATGATAATGAGAATAAGACTGATTTCTACCATTAAAAGTTTCTTGGATCTGGTCCATACATTAGGAGAAAACTCTGTTACAAAAGACAATACTAAAATAAGAGTTTTTTTGTCACACCATTCAAACCCTCTTCACTCTTACAATGCCCTTTAAATAGCTAAAATTATCAAAGAGATATTTACAATCTGCCCCTTAACTTCCTCATAGGATCCCATGCCTAAGGGAAGAGCAACAACAAGTTTACAACCAAAAAAAACAACAAACTGCTATTTTAAAGGAAAATGTTGGCAACGTATACAATAGTCTTCAACAACTTGATGGCATGTCCATAAGTATGAATTTTCTTGAGGCATGTGGCCTTCCAAAGTGAAACTTATCCATTGAGTGTTGGTACGAGTTCCCCTTGACAGATGGAAACTCCCTTTCCCTCCAAAATCCTCAAAAACCAAAGTTCACAACACAACGCTGCAAACTGTCTTGAAACAACCAGTTCACATCGCCAATGAGTCCAGGTGCTGCAAACTTTCTTGTAGTAGCCTGTTTTTATTTTTTAAGAGTTTCAAAACTTAACAATTATACCCTGGGTCGGGATAAATCTTCAAACTCATTATCCTGATACATCCTTGGAAAAAAACACAAAAAATTGCCAAGTCTAGCTCAAAACTCATAATCATCATTAAATGTTGTAAATGCATGTAACATAAACTTTGACAAAAATGATGTTGGTTTTAGAAGATCATTTGTATTTATCTTTTTATTCTAAAACTTCTTCTGGTAGCCACCTTAGCTAGCATGTCTAAGTTTTTGTTTTCGTATTCTTCTCTGAAAGGATGTAACTCTACCTTCAATTTTTTTGATTTCATCTTGGTGGGTTTTGTTCTGCCTGTAGACTTTCTTGATTTTCCTGTGAGGGAAAAAACATCTTAGCTAGGAACCTTGCCTTATCAATTGTATCCCCATACATGTCCAACATCTCCTTAAGATTTATCCTGGAACCTAAATCTTCCTTCTTCAACTTTTCAATTTCAGCTCTTGCTTCCTTGAGATGCTTCGTAATCCTTTTGAAGGTAGGGTTGCTTTCATGATGAGGAGTGGTGATGTAAATAACTTCTGTGGTCTTCTTAGAAGACTAAGATTTTCCTTTTTGTTGGGATAAAGTCTCTGTTGTATCATTCTTCATGAGGACATGTTTCTTGTTTGTTGATCTAGTAAAAGGTCTTCTAGGTTTGACTTTGTCTGTAGCAATTGGTGGGGGGAAAAAAACTTTTTCCTTTCAATATTATTGGTTTTCTTGAAGGAATATCCATGGGGATAGGATCCACCACAGGTGAAATTTATTTATTAGGAGGTTGTGAAGGACCAATTGTTTCTTCTTCATCAGTATCCCTGACATATTTATCACTCCTAGTCACCCTCTTCTTCTTTCTTGAATATGAATGTGAAATCCTCTCAATAGGGGTAGGAGTTTTTCTTTTGGATTGTGGAGTAGGAGAAATATCTAACTAAAAATGTGAAGAATTTATGAAAGTTTCCCAATCAGTGTCAGTTTTTATTAACTCTTCCATTACTAACATCTTGATAAGACCAGAGTGAAAGACACTGGTATCTACCTGCTTTGACTTAGCCTGGACTTTGTTTGACATCTTACCAATACTCTTGAAAAGATAGAATGGAAGGTTCATGGCTTCTTTTCTTGTGAAGTGTAACAGTAATCTGATGTGGTATTGGTATACCATATTGAACCTCCCTTTACATGTGAAGTACCTCTAGATGACCCTGATCATCTTGTCAAAACATTCCAACATGTGACTTCTGGGTACTCCTTTAGACAATTTGTCTTCTTGATATTTAGGCTTAAGGAATTATTTTGAGAAGGAAGAGTTTAATGACATGGATTTAAACCATTTCTCCCCATAATCAGGTATCTCTATTGCTATAGAGATAGAATTCTCTGAAACATCAAACTCCAACATCCCCACTTTAGTCTTTGTCCCATTAAAATTAAGTACAAATTCTTTGGCCACTTTAGGATGTCCTCTCTGCATCTTTTGACAAAAATTAAGACAAACCACTCTTTGAAAAGATTGCCTGAACAATGGTTCAGAGTTAATAATATGCATATCATATGGTTTAGTCCTCACAATATATACCCCCTTGTGAATCTTCTTATTTTGCCTACTTTTCATAATCACTCCTTGAAGAACACTTTCTGTAAATTCTTATGACAATTGGTGTGTGAAAACAGGGTAAACGTGAAATTTAAGGTTTCATGATAGAGTTGTTTACCTAGAGTTCACCTTGTCTAAAAACTTATACACATCAGTGGTATGAAGTGGAGAATATTTCAAAAGGAAATATAATAGGGGAAGCCACTAATATTTGTAGTAAAAATGTAGATAGGTAAAAATCAATTCTATTAAAACATGGTTTTAGCAACACAATATCAGTTCACAGCGCCAATAAGGTATTCAAATTGAGATTGGTTCTATAAAGGATTAACCATTTTCTTTATGCTTAATAGGGATCTCATACAACTGGTTAAGACTGGGTCTCAAATTGATTGTGAAAAAAGATGGTTTTGATAGTCTAAAAACAAAGGATTTGTAGCGCTAGTTAGCAGTGTGCAATGATGATGCAAAATTAAATCAGGTAGTTCACGGTGCTGAGATATCAATGGGAGAAATGTATTGTTTGCAGAAAAATGACAAGGTGAAATTAAAATGATATTTTTGACTAGTGGGGAGAGTTTAGAGTGCCATAGAAATGGGTTTGAAAGTTGGTAGCAAATGTACTTTAACAGTTCACCACAACAGTAATTCAAAACAACATAAACTCCTTTGTCAACCTTTGAACATCATGAAGATCATTAAGGAATACCTGATACATCTGGATTTGATGCTGGTGTTTTGTGAACCCGAGCTGGTATTAAAAAGAGGCATCCAAACTTGAATAGTCTCCTTTAGCTAATTCACAGCGCTACTTTGCAGCACCAATTTCAAATTCCAATAGCGCGCTTCAAGGAAACTGTTAGAGTTTTCTATGACATAATCCTTGAAAATCCAATTAGATGAAAGCATTGAAAACCACAAAATTCCCCTTGACACATTTCCATATTTCAATAATGAAATATGAGTGAATAAGGTACTTATAGTACACTACAAACTTTTAGGTGAGTTGGCGGCAAATAAACCTGACCTTTGACTTGACATCTAAATGGCTGGAAAGTGAAAAAATGAAATCTTGTGTGCAACTTTGGGAGAGGACATGTCATGGTGATGATGTTTGATACCAAGAGTGTGAATCATAATGAACATTATTCTTATCATGATGAATAATCTCATGACATAAAGGCTCTAAACCAAGACTAAAGCAATACTATGCTTCAAAAACCAATAATTTGAGTAATGACATGAAAAGTAACCCAAAACCTAAGACTTAAAAAACCTATATGACTCAAAACAAAACAAAACCAAGATGTTTTGACCCCCTACACATCCTATGTGCTAACACAAACTTAGCACATGTCCCCATTCTCAGGGAACTCCTTTTTGGCTTCACTAGGAGATATACATGACCTCCCACCTTTAGCTCTTTATAAGTTCTATTGATTTCTACATAGCTATTTTGTTTATCTTGGGATACTTTAAAATGATGTCTTATCTTACTCATTTATTATTCCATTTCCTTCATCAATTATGGTCCAAGTGTGATCCTATCCACTAGATTGTCCCAACAAATTGGAACTCTACACTTTCTGTTGTACAAAACCTCAAATGGGCTCATTTTCAATGATTCATGATAACCATTGTTGTAGGAAAACTCTACCAAGGGTAGATATTCTTCCCACCACTGGAGATAATGCATAACATGCATCCTTAACATGTCTTATAGCACTTTTTTCTCTCTTTCAGTTTGACCATATGTTTGAATATGGTAGGCCATGGTAAACACCAATTGTGTTCCCAAGCCTGTAAACAAGATTTTCCAAAACATTGAGGTGAACTTAGCATCTATGTCTGAGATTATGGTCTTGGGCAGACCATGCAATATGAAAATTTCTTTCATAAAAATATTAGAAACATCTATGGCCTTGAATGTAGATTTAATAGGGATGAAGTGAGTTTCCTTGGTCAACTTTTCTACTACAACCATGATTTCATCATGTTGCTTGATTTTTCTTGGAAAACTAGTATTAAAGTCCATGGAGATTATCTCGCACTTCCAATATGGAATTTTCAAAGGCTGCAATAGCCCCATAAGATGCTTGTTCTCAACCTTCATCTGTTGTCACTCTAAACATTTAGCAATGCACTCATAAATGTCTTGCTTGATTCCAAGCTATTAATACAACTACCTTACTATTGTTACCATCTTTTGATAACTGGGGTGACCCACATAAGGTATCCTATGGAACTCGTCAATAATAAAATGTATCAACTCTACTAAATTAGGCATATACAACCTATTTTTATACACTAGCATCTCATCAGTTGTGAGTTGATATTCTTCATATCTCTTCTCTCTAGGTTCTTGTTGTAAACCTCCTTTCACTTGATTGAAGAACTCATATCCTTGTAAGAGGGTTTCAATCCTCTGCTTCATGTTAGAATATCTCACACTTGATGTTTCTAAGTGTATATCATGTACACTCTAGTTGAGTGCATCTGCCACTTTGTTCTATTTCCCTTTAATATGTTTGATTTTCAAATCAAACTCATTGATCAATGCCATCCACTGGACCTGTCTATCATTAAACCTTGGTTGGTTGAAAAAAAATTTAATCCAAAGTGGTCCGTCACCAAGACAATCCTTCTTCCCAACAAGTAGTGTCCACATATTCAATGCATGCACAATTGTTGCGAGCTCTAGATCGTGAATGGCATACTTCTTCTCATGTTCATTTATCTTTCTTGACTCATAATAGATCACTTTCCATTCTTGCATGATCACTCCACCAAGTCCTTCTTTGAAAGCATCAGTGCAAACCAAGAAGTATTTTTCAGAGTCTATGATCTTCAAAATAGGGGCATTAGTCAAAAAATGATTCAGTTGACCTCACACTCTGTTAACCATATAAAATTATTCCCTTTTCTTTGCAATGAAGTAATGGGATTACCAATCTTGGAAAATCCATTTATAAAACTCTTATAATACCCAACAAATCCCATGAAATACCTTACCTCTATTACATTTCTAGGGGTAGACCAATCCATTATTTCCTAGATCTTCTCAGGATCTACAACCACTCCTTCTGTTGAGATTACGTGGCCTAAATACTAGATTTCCTTTTGAAAGAAATCATACTTTCTAAATTTAGCATATAAATGATGTTCTATCAACATATGTAACACCATCCTGAGATGTTATTCATGCTCTTCTTTAGTCTTGGAATAAACCAAAATATCGTCCATAAATACTAGGACAAACTTGTCTAAATACTTGTTGAGCACATTATTCATTAAGCACATGAAAGTGGATGGTGCATTTGTAATCCCAAATGGAACCACTACAAACTCATAATGTCCATACCTTGTTCTAAAGGATGTCTTGTGGATGTACTCATCCTTGATCCTAACTTGGTGGTATCCATCCCTTGAGTCAATCTTTGAAAATACTGCAGCTCCTCTGAGTTGATCAAAGAGGTCACCAATTCTGGATAATGGATGCTTATTATTGATGGTCATCTTGTTCATCTTCCTGGAGTCAATACACAGTCGCAAGGTACCATCCTTATTATTTACAAACAATGATGGTGCTCCCCATGGGGACACACTTGACCTGATGTACCCTTTATCTAACATTTCCTTCAACTATACCTTCAGCTCCACCAGTTCTGCTGTGCTCATTCTATAGGAAACTTTTGATGTTGGCACTACTCTAGGTACACGATCTATTAAAAAATGAAGATATCCCTTTGGAGGTAGTCCAAGTACCTCTTATGGAAATACATCCTTAAACTCCCAAAACATTGGGTGATCTTCAACCTTTAGCTCCTTTCCTAACACTTGTATAGCATACAATGGACACCCTTTCCAACTAAACTCCTTAAGCTTTAACCCTGATATCTTCCTAACTAAAACTGGCTTCCAAATGCTTTGCACAAAATTTGCATTGCCTTCTTCATCTTCGCATTCCAAATTTTTCTCATAAAAATTTAGTTTTTCCTTGTGGGAATCTAGCCAATCCATGCCTAATAGTACATCATATGATCATAAGGGTAGGATATTCAAGGTTTCTTGTGTACACAACCCACTCATCTCAAATGGACAATAGTATATGACCTCAACCACTTTTCTCTTAGTTCTTGTGGCTAATTGGACTAACCATGCCTTTGCATGTTTCTTCCTCTGAAAGGAACATGATTCAACAACTTGTGGTGAGACATAACTAAGATTAGATCAAGGGTCAATTAAAATAGAAATGGTTTTCTTGGAAATTATACCTTCTAGCTCCACTACAAAAGCTTGGTGATATGATTGTTGATTCTCCATAAGTGCATGTACTCTTGGCATACTTCTGGACACATTATTGATTGTGGTTGCTTCCTACACCTGATATAATTTATTTTCATCATGCTTCCTATGAGGACAATCCCTCAACAAGTGTGGTTCTCCAGAACCCCAGTATTGCAAAGGTCCTTTCTTAGGTTTCTATTCTCTTTCTCTTGCTTGCTCTGCTAGCCTATTTCCACTCTAAGATGGAAAATTTTGTTGGTGCACACTTATGCTTGGTTGAAAAAACTGTGCACCCTTCTTTGAGTCCTTGGATGGAAATGATTTGAAACCCTTTTTTTGGAATCCACTCTTATATTTTATCTTCTAGTCCTTAGAAGGATCTATCTTATTACTGGTTTGATCATAACAACACTTGGCCTTCCTTATCATTCCCTCAAATGTATTTGGCTTATAAATTCAATTCTATCCTGGTAGGATTGTGATAATCTATTGAGAAAACATTACACTCTTTCTTTCTCATCCTTGAGGTAAGGAACATGCCTCAACAACTCCATGAATCTCTTGGCATAAGAATCCATGGTAAGTTGAACTAACTTATGCTCATGGAATTCCTTGATTTTTTCATCATAGTACTTCTTTGATAGATATTCCTTTCTGAAGTACTTCTTAAACTACTTCTAGGTCAGTTTTCTTTCCTTCAATCCCTTGAGCTCCTTGAGATCTTCCCACCATATGGAAGCTCCTAGTTTGAATATGGAAATTTGTTCCTTGGTGTTTTTATAATAATTATTTACTTAAAATTACTTCTTCAAACCCAACAACCAACCCTAAAATTCTTCTCCCTTCTTGATTTCTCCATCGAAGGTAGGAGGTTTACTCTTCTTGAATTCTTTAGTCATAGAAGTTTGTGAATGTCTCTTCCTTTTCATTGGAACACTTGATATAGTATGATCACTGGACAGTGCCTTGGAATAAAGTTTCCTTTTGTATGAATCCATGGAAATACTTCCACCAAATTTTTTTTCTTAACATTTCGATGCCTTTTCTTGAAATAAATCTTTCCCAAATCGCTATGGTACAATTCATGATTTTGGGAATTTGAAGGGGTTTTCAACATCTCCAATTGTTTCAATTCTGAATTATTGGGGCCTTGTCACAGATGCTTCTGAATTTCAGACAAGATCTATAGTAGCACTGCATTCAACTCTACTTTCTCATCCTGGGCTTTCATGAGCCTCTCATTATCTACCTTTAGGCTTCTGACAAAGGCTACCAAATATAGAGGGTTTCTTTGTCACTCTATCTATTGGATTGCTCATCTCTAAAATGTGATGTGTATTCCATGTTGCGCTGCACCACTCACTTCTAGTGGCCTTCCTATTCCGTACTTCCTATGTTTTGAAACAATGAAACATTGTTAGCCATTATATTTATCAACATCATAGCATGCATTATTGTCATAATAAAAGATTTCTTAGACAATTTTAAGCGGTCTTGGCGACCCATTCAAGCCTAGAGTTTGAACCTAGATTTGATACCACTTTGTAACACACCTAACCCCCTAACCCTTACTTAGACTAGTGGGGCGTCTAATTACTCTTTTCAAAAATCAAATCTTTTCTATCCTTAAGCCTTCTAGATGGATTATGTTCACCGATAGCGTTCCAAAAACTATACCCATTCTCAAATCTAAGCTCTACGCCAAAATTTATAGTATTTCAAAGTTCAAATTTAATCTGGAGCATATGAAATGAAAAACAAGACACCATGGATTTTCCCCTTTGGGAATTCAGACTTTAGATAACAAGCCACATCTAATAGAAGCCACGGGAATCCCAAGGATTGGTGGAGGAAGAGGCCAAAGGTTAAAAACGTCACCAAGGAAAAAACAACAACAACAGTAGAGAGGAGATCATGCAATGCACAAAGAAGAATACTCTAAGGAAGAGAAAGTGAGTGCTAGGATCACAGATATATGGTGCAATGAACATGTAATAGTCAACTTTACCTATGCTTAATATTTAATATTCAATTCATATGCTCTAGATATGAGACACCGTATAC
>JZKD02S0659680.1:248854-274763 GCA_000966675.3 Picea glauca
TCAGTTTGAAGACAACAAAATAAGAGAAGAAATATGAAAATGATGAAACCAACACTCCAGAGCAAGTTGAACAACAAGATAGAAGACTAGAATTCAGAAGGAATGAGACATCAAGAATATCCTCTCCCATCAGGTATGAAATCGATCATTATGAAGGAAACTATAGAAGAATATATTGTGAACCCAGATGGACCACACCATAAAGAAGATCACTTACTCTCAGGTATCAAAATTTATTTCTTGGACATTGTTATACTTGTGGAAATTTTGGACACAAGGCAATCAATTAGAATCAATTAAAGGAATAACTATGCAAACTACATGAATGGTGAAAATAGGAGATATGAAAATGTTTGTAGACCTGTCAACATAAATTATAATCCATTTGACCCATTAATGGATCAAAATATTGTATGCTACAAGTGAAATAATCTTGGTCACAAAGCACGAGATTACAAAGAGATAAAGGAAGATAATCATATGCCAAATGTCCCTATACCAACTAAGACATGGAAATTCCACACAATGAAATTGTCCAATAGCATTGGTTTCTAAAGAATGCAAAGAATAAGATGAATGGTTCATAGACAGTGGGTGCTCATCTCATATGACTGGAGATCAAAGCAAATTTGTCAGCTTTAAGAAAAAGGGTGGAAATGTTGCATTTGGAGATGACTCATCTACCAAAATACTTGGAAAAGGAACTGTAAATCTTGGAAGTGAAAATGTAAAATCAGTAAAAGTCCTATTGGTTGAATATCTGAGGCATAATCTCCTCAGTGTCAGCAAAATATGTGATCAAGGATACACTCTTACGTTTGAATCCCAAAAATGTAAAATAAGAGAAAAGAACTCAGGAATATTGGTTGCAACTACAACAAGAATACTGAAAAACATATACATCCTAGAAATGAATAAGAGAGAGAAGAAAAAATGAACAAAAAAGGATTCCAGGGAAGAAAAAGTTCCAAAGATAAAAAATAAGGATGAAGTATTATTGAGTGCCACATGTTCAGAGGGAGCAGCCCCAAAGACGAAGGTCACCTTATGCCATTGAACTCAGGGGGATCATCCCCACACTTTTCCATTGATGTCAAAGGGGAGATAAATTGGGATCATGATGACAGGGGGAGCATGAGTGTTGCCATCAATGAAAAAGGGGGAGATTGTTGGAATATTGGTTGTTGTCATTGATGTCAACCCTAGCCATTGGCTTTTGGACCCCACAGTTGATCAAAGTAGATAGACATGAAGGAAATTACACATGCAGATACAACACCCATGGATGTATAGTATAAGTCATGCCACTTCTGGTGGTATGTGGCACATCACGTGGATCCTCACGATTGAGGAGAAATGAATTTTTGAAGATGACAATGTGAATTGAAGCAAAAACTACATGTCGGCCCTAATGTTAAAAGGAAGTGACATAAAGGGTATAAATACATCTCATTATACATTCATTTTTCTACACACATAAGTTTATTAATGAAAAAGAAGATATAATTTGAATTTATGAGGAAATTTGAAGTAAAGAAGGCCAATTTTCAAGGGAGGATGAAGTCTTTTGGTGATGTGTTCTAAGGTATGTTATTTACAGGTAATCTTACCATTTTTGCTATAACTTTGTTTCTAGAACGATTCAAATGGTGAAATTTAGAGGCTATTGAGAAGGCATATCTAGGTACCTGTGGTAAAACTTTCAGCTCTTTATTCTCTATAATTTTGGAGATACACGTTGTGGAAGATAGGGTTTTTGACTAGTCCTGAAGCTAGTCATAAACATGTGTTCCGAGTAAAACGATCATAACATATTCATAGAGAAACTAAATTAAGTGAGACCAATTGCATTGGAAATAGTATAGGCTTTAGTTTCCTATGTACAAATTTCATAATATGATGTTAAATATTGAGCATGGGGAATTATGTACAAGTTCGCTCTCCTAAATAAACCAAAATTGAATAAGGTCTACCATTTTCTCTATAACTCCTTTTCTGGGAGGATTCAAGGAGCGAAACTTGGAGGAGTTTCAGAGAATACATTGATTAATATTATCTATAGGATTAGTGTATTCCAAGAAGTGAAGAATTGAAGAAGTTGAATAAGTCTCATGAAGCATTATTAGGTTATATGTGATGGTTGGTTGATGGTGATAATTTAATGTATAGTTTTATTATCTCTCACATATTCTTGGGTGGAAGGAAGGGGAAAGGCTGGAGAGGTAAACCCTCTCTTGATATTGGAGGATTGTATCTTCCTTTTCGAGGTTTATCCCTCCATTTATATTTGGAAGTTGTAGATACCTTTGGAAGTCATTACTTCCTTTGAACAATAATACATGATTACTTCTTATATAATGTGGATGGTGTATTGGTGTATCTCTTATACTATTCTTCATTGTTCATTGGATAGTATTCATTGTTGATTGGATATAAATTCAATACATGATCTGATTTAAGTACAAGTTAAAAAATACTAATTGCTCTAAATATTGATTCACCCCCCTCTCAGTATTTCCAACATCTTCATCTTCATTAGTATGATCATTGCTTCCTAAATACTGAGAAGATATGAGAGGTCCCAATAATACCTAATGATTTCCCTAAGAAGAAGGAATGAGGTAAGGGACAAGCTTAGGTCTAGAGAAAGAAAAATGTGGCCTCTTCATCTATGAATCCTTGTAGAAATCCCCAATATGAAAATCATTTCGCTTTGTAGAGTGAGCCTTTGATTTCTCTGGGATGGCCATGTCTTAGTGTTTATCTAAAATTGAGGATGAATGTGGTTGAAAATCCTCATAGAACAAGTTTGCATCCCCAAAAGGATATACATCATAACTCCTTGAAAATGTTGTGTCGGGTCATCCTCGAATGGACAGAACAAATCTGTAATCATATCATCACGAGGATTCCAAACATCTTAATCATATACACATGAAGACTGGTCTTTTGATGACAAATCAACCCATTTTCCTCGAGATCCACCCTCAATGTCGTAAATGGGGTCTCTATCAAAAGTGAAATGAAAAAAATCCCATCTGTGTCTCACAGTCTGTATGAAAGTCTCAATATTATCATCAACAATATATAAGGTTTTTTTCACAATACCATTAGTGTGACTAAAAATGATCGTCTCTTTGTCTTTGTGTGAAGGAAAAATAGAGGTTAGGGCGGATTCAACTCGATCTTCAGATTCTTCATCATTGAGACTAGTTTCTTCTTCAACCTCATGTGTAGGAGGATATTAAGGCTGGACAACCTCAACTTCATCAAGTAGGAGAAAAGATAAGGATGCCTCACGAGGATTCTCAACATGCTTCACCTCATCATAATTCTTATTTCTCTTTATGGACATGCTCCTCCATCGCCTCTTCATCACAAGAGGATTTCTTCTTAATATAGAGTGCTTTGTTTTATTTTCTTCAAAAAGACTTTCCACATCCAAGGGATCCTCTAGTAATTATTTGTTTCTAAATTCATGGAATAAAGTATCATCAATATCTTCAAAATGGTCACAACTCATCACGTTCTCTTCTTGATGTGAAGGGGGAGCAGAGGCATGGATGCCTTGATCAAGTGGGAGGGATAATATAAGAACTTCATCTTCATCAAATGTCTCGTATGGATATTCAACATGAGAGACTTCACTAGTATATTATTCAATATTTTCTTCATCCTCATCTATAGGAAAACCTTCTATGTAAATAACGCCTTTGAGTCTTAGAAAGTATCTTGCAAATTCTGGGTAGCTAGTCGATAATGCCTAGGAAATTATTCAATGAGAATTGTAGAAGATGGGATACTTCATGGATTACATGAGTGTGCAAGCAAACTCCTTTAAATTGATTCCAGTGAAAAAAAAAATCATCAAAACATCTTCATGTAGCACATTTAACCTTGAAGCATACTTCATATAATTCATGCCATGGGTGACTACTAGAGTTGGATCACCATTAAATTTAGGGAAATTTTCTCTCCACTCTATAGAGCAATGATCTAGATATATGGGGATATTATGAAAATCAAGAGAAGGGTACACCTTATGGAATTCCCATGGTAAGCCTCGCGAGACCAGGGTTCCATTACTTAGGGTAATACCTCAATGGAGTCGCCAGATGAGAACAAGGCTCATCAAAGGATGAAAAGGGAAAAAGGGAATAGTGGGTTCTTGGAAGGTGGAGTCACCAGATGAACCTAAAAATTTCTTCAAATAAAATGGGAAAGTTAACTTCCCTCAGGTGGATTCGTCGGGAAAACTAGGGAAAGGATTTCGGATAACTTGCCAAAGTGTCATTAGGGCTCAAAAGAGAATTCAAAATCCTCCCCAACAACGGTGACAAAATGTTATCACACAAGTTGTAGGTTGGGAAAATCCTGACCCAAATCACAATATGGAGACAACTAAGAGAAAACCTACCCACTTTCACCTTATATAGGTATTCCCGTCACTTTAGTGATGATGAAAATCACCACAAGGGGGGAAACCTAGTGACCCTAGGGGGAAATGAGATGACAAGTGATACTAATGAATGGATTCCACTATAGTTCAAGTTACTAAGTGGAAAATTGATTTTATGACACATCTCATGAGTGGTTTAAGGTTTCCAAGTCTTTGAGTACCTATTGAAAGTGTTTGTACCTACCCGAGACACAATAAAATCTAAGTATGTACATAATATATCAAGTGGGATAGAAATTTAATCTTGTCGTCCCTAATTGCAGAAGTCAACAAAAATATATATCATTAACAAAATCAAGTAACTATTGCATATATAACCACTTAAAGCATCAAATTTTAGTTGAGTTATGAAGAATAAAACATGTAGATAAGTTCTCAACACTTTAGCACAACTTTAGTGGTATTGGATGGTTGTAATGATAAGTTTTCATAGTATATTTATGACATCCAAGTGACTATAGCAATGATTTTCTACAACATAAACTTTTAACCACGAAAATAGGCAAGTAATCCACCCAAAAGTTCACCAATTAGTAGCACAATGAAAATAATGGGTTACTAGCCAAATTCCACAGTCAAAATGTAAGTTAAAGTCAAGAAAAGTAGATGGTTTTCTGCAGCCCTAATGGATGTAGATTTTAAGTTATTATAGATCCAATAAAATTAAGAGAACTAGGATTCCCTAGAGGGGTTAGAAACCTCAAGTAATCCACAAAAGATTCCAACTTGAACAAGATTGATATCTCACCAAAACATGTTTACCAATGCAAACAATTTATTTCTCCAATGCATAATTTCATATTAGTGACTTTAAAATATGGGTGAATGGAGTCTTAGAAGTATGAGTTAGATCAAAAAAATCCCTAGGGATGTAAATCCTCTTATTCCCTAGGGAATTCCAATCAAACTAGGGAAAATCTAGGAGGGTGTACACACTCATACTTCTCCTAGCAACCCTTACAAAAAACAACTTATAAACTTAGCAAATAATATGAAGCTTAATGGAGGGTGTATACAACATACGCCTCCTATGGTTTCAACCAACAATGACCAAGAACAAGCAAGGAAGAACTAACCATTGCATGTTTTTTGTACCAATTCCAAGAAATATGCAAGACCAAGCCCTAGTTCACCAAGCAATTACCATCCAAGAGAAAGTAAAGAAGCCTCCAAGAGGTGTGCACCAATTAGCCTCATCCATTCACCAAGATATAACACCAAAATTCATTTTCAATATAGAGAGATACCAAAATGCTCAAGTATAGAGAATATTCTAGTCATTAGTCTTCTCACAATGGGAGAGCTATGATGTAAAATCAAATAGAGATGATCTATATTTATACAAATCCTCTAAACATAGTTTGTCTAAAAACATTAGAGTAAAAAAAAATACAAGGGGTCAACAACCCTAATCTTTCTCCTTCACAAAAACAATATTATTTAATTCATACTTTGCACATAAAATAAACCCTAGAAACATGATGCCACCCTTCTTTTGGGCAATTTTTTGGAATTTTTAGGTGGACATTGAGCTTGAATATGAATATTTGGGTCTTAAAAGGATCCTTCCTCATGCTCTAGGATCATTTCTATCATGAAAAGAGTATTCTCCCTCAAATAAATTCCAAGTGTCCATCTCCACCACCAAATCCTAGCACTAGGGTGACGTCAAACCCCCAAAAGGTGATGTTTTGTCCCTCTTAAGAAAGTCATTTGGCATGTAGGGGATGAGTAATATCCTATAAGGTGTCTGCTAGGCCTCCATAGGAATTTCATCATCCAAAATGTGGGCCCTTGGCATCCAACCTATGGGCTTCAATCCCCATGGAAGTCCAATTTGGGCTTGTTCTTCCAAAACTATCCACCAACTAGGTCCTGCAAAGACAAATGGATACACATTGCAAGGATCTCAAGTCAAATGCATCATGATGATTAAATCAAATAATTAAAATAGCCATATAAGCATGTACATCCTGTTGATACTGAGAGGGGGGGTGAATCGGTATCAAGTACAATTTAAAACCTTTTTCAACTTATACTTAAACCATTCAATTATATCCAATGAGCAATTAACAATAGTATAAGAGTTACACCAATACATCACAACACACCATGCACAATATATGAGAAATAATCAATAGTTATTGTTCAAGGGAAGTAATGACTTCCAAAGGTAGCTACAACTTCCAAATATAAAGGGAGGGATAAACCTCCAAAAGGAAGATACAATCCTCCAATATCAATAGATATCTAACCTCTCCATCCTTTCCCCTTCCTTCCACCCAAGAATATATGAGAGATAATAAAACTTTACATTAAATCATCACCATCAACCAACCATCACATATAACCTGATAATGCTTCCTCAGGCTTCTTCAATTTTTGCAATTCTTCAATTCTTGGGATAATTTGATCCTGTAGATAATATTACTCAATGTATTCTCTGAAACTCCTCCAAGTTTCACTCCTTGAATCCTCCCCAAAAAGAAGTTATAGAGAGAATGGTAGACCTTATTCAATTTTGGTTTATTCAGGAGAGAGAACTTGTACAGAATGCCCCACGCTCAATATTTAACATCAGATTCTGAAACTTGCACAAAATATACTAAAGCCTGTACTATTTCCAATTAAATTGGTCTCATTTAATTTGTATTCTCTATGAAGAAGTTATGATTGTTTTACCCGGAACACCTGCTTATTGACTAGCTTCAAGACTAGTCAAAAACCCTATCTTCCACAAAGTGTATCTCCAAAATTATAGTGAATAAAGAGATCAATTATTTACCATATGTACCTACATATGTCTTCTCCACACCATATCAATTTCACCATCTAAATCAATCTATAAATAAATTTATAGAGAAAATGGTAAGATGACATGTAAATAGCATACCTCAGAACACATCACCAAAAGACTTCATCCTTCCTTGAAATCCGACCTTCTTTTCCTCAGATTTCCTATGAAATTTGACTTGTGTGTATAATGAATGTATAATGATATGTATTTATACCATTTATGTCACTTCCTTTTAACATTAGGGTCGACCTGACACTTTCTTATTTTGTAATTATTTTCTTTAATTATCTCCAGGGTCGACCTGTACTTCCTTCTTCAATTCACTTTGTCATCTTCAAAAATTCACTTCTCCTCAAGAATGAGGATCCACGTGGCATGACACCTACCACCGAAAACAAAATGATGTATACTATCCATCCATGGGTGTTTTTTTTTCATGTGCATTGTCCTTCATGTCCAAATACCTTCATCAATCTTGTGGTCCAAAACCAATGGCTAGGGTTGACATCAATGACAACAACCAATATTCCAACAATCTCCCCCTTTGTCATTGATGGAAACACTCATGCTCCCCCTGTCATCATGATCCCAATTTCTCTCCCCCTTTGAAATCAATGGCAAAGGGTAGGGCTTCTCCCCCTGAGTTCAATGGCATAAGGTGACCTTCTTCTTTGGGGCTTATCCCCTTGAAAATGTGGCATTCAATAATACTTCATCCTTATTTTTGGTCTTTGGGAATTTTTCTTCCTTGGAATCCTTTTGTGTGGATTTTGTCTTCTCTCTCTTCTTCATGTCTAGGATGTATATGTTGTTCAGTATTCTTATTGCAGTTGCAACCAATCTTCCTGAGTTATTTTCTCTGATTTTACATTTTCGGGAGTCAAACGTAAGAGTGTATCCTTGATCACACATTTTACTAACAATGAGTAGATTATGCTTCAAGTCTTCAACCAATAGGACATTCTTTGATTTTACATTTTTGCTTCCAAGCTCTAATACACCTTCTCCAAGTATTTTGGTAGATGAGTCATCTCCAAATGCAACATTGCCACCCTTTCTCTTCAAGCTGATGAATTTGTCTTGATCCTCGGTCATGTGTGAAGAACATCCACTATCTATGTACCATTCATATTCTTCTTTACATTCTTCAAAAGTCAATGCTATTAGACAATATTCATTGTTTGGAATCTCTTTCCTTCTCAAAACTGTGGTTGGCATAGGGACATCTTCATTCATATATCTGTAATCTCGTGCTATGTGACCAAGATAATTACATTTGTAGCATACAATATTTGTGTCCATCAATGGGGAAAATGAATTATAACTTATGTTGACAAATCCGCGATTATTTTTATGTCTTCTATTTACACCATTCATGTTTCTTGCGTATTTGTTCCTTTCATTGATTCTGCAATTAATTGCCTTATGTCCAAAATTTTTGCAAGTATAACAATGACCAAGAAATACATTTTTATACCTTGGAGTAAGTGACCTTACTTGCAATGTAGTCCATATGGGTTCATGATATACTCTTATATAGTTTCCTTCATACTGATTGAAGCTTCTTTGATTCCTGAAGGTAGGAGGTCTTCTTGGATATTCATATCTTTTGTAATCATTCCTTATTTGTGGTATCTTGGTCCACTTCTCATCAACTGTCTGTGTATCTCTTTCTTCAACCTTCTTGTTGGTGTTTTCATCTTCCTTGTATAAAGTTTCACCCATGCATCCAAGATTTGTTAAGTCTTTTGGCACTTGAGAGTTTATTAAGCTCTTCATCAATGAGACAACTTCTTGTTCACATTTCTCACAATATTCTTCTTTCTTCATCATTTGGACATTCCTTACTTCTCCCATTCTTCTTTCTTCTTCGAGTGGAGTTTTCAAGGAAATGGTTTTTTATCCAAGTTTCTCAAAGTCTTCTAATTGTTTCTTCAAGATTACAATTGTCTTTTCACAACTACCCAATTCACTTCTTAGTTTTCTATACGTGTCTTTGAGCTTGCTATTTTCAATCTCAAAATGCTTCAATTTTTTAAAATTCTCATCTTCTTGTTGAATAATTTCTACTTCATGATTTTCTTCTTCTTCATTGGAATTTTCTTCATCAGTGTCATCTTTTTCAATCCTTGGATGAGGACATTCAAATTCAACATGTCCTACTCCTTCACAATTAAATAAAAAGAACTAACCTCTATTTGCTTCTTTGAAATCTGAGATATTGTAATTTTCTTCAACTTCTTCTTCTTCTAATTCTTCTCTTGCATAAAGATCTTGTATCTTGCCCCAAATATTTTTTGATGATGCACATGATCCCACCTTGGATTTCACTGAATCTGTCAATCCATCCAAGATGGTGTCTATTGCCAGTTTGTTGTTCCTTTTTGCTTCCTTCTGAGCTACAGTCTTTGGTTTCTTCAAAAAATAATTTCTCCTCAACCATGAGGATCCATGTGACATTTCATCTACCACTGAAAACAACATGATGTATACTATCCATCCATGGGTTTTGTGTTTTCATGTGCACTATCCTTCATGTCCAAATACCTTCATCAATCTTGCGGTCCAAAACCAATGACTAGGGTTGACATCAATGAAAACAACCAATATTCCAACACATCCAAACCACCTCATCAAAATAAACCAATGCTCAAAGATCATATGCAATTTGCCAATTTTAGGTATGGGAGGGTTGACAAAACGACCTACTAGGTGAATCGTACCTCACGTTTAGGGGTTTTTCCCTAGGGGACTTCTTTCTAGGTCACATGGATAAGATGTCATGGATGGTGGAAAATAATTTGGGCATGGGTTTCATGACATGCAAGGGGTTTTAGTGTCTCATCTATGGGCGCCTTTGTAGAAGGTGTGTTGCACCTTCGTTTTCAATGCAACCTTTTTCCAAGCCCATTTATTTCCTCTTGTTCTTTCAAGATGTTTCYAGGTTGAAGCCAAGGTGGGGATTCTACCTAAGCATAAAAAATTGTTCCCACCTTGACTCTACCCTAGTCACATTATGATTCCCCAAGTTGGAAACRTGTGTGGGGATTCTACCTAAGCATAAAAAATAGTGCCCACACTTGCTCCACCTTGGTTGGAATTTTGTATTGGTTATTTTGCATGGGTCCCATCAATTTMTTATGAGAGACATTTCATTKTCCTTGGGATACCTAGGAGAGAATATAGAAGGTTAGTGATTTTATTTTATCTTTTTCCAGCTACAAGCCTCTAGACCTTTAGCCCCTTCTTCCCATGAAATGAGGGACAACCCCTTCTTGGGTCAGTACACCCGAAAATACAAAAATAGAAGGAGATGAGGAAATGAAGTGTGGAAAGTGACAAGTATGGTATGGAATGRCACGATGAMTCGTTCATARGACMTCCYGGTAGAAAACCTATCCCTATGGATGACCCACTTCCTAGGGCATAATTTCAACCACCAAAGTAAAATAGGGAAAAGAGCATAATGTCCAAGCAAACATTACATAATCATAAGAAGTAATATATGCAACAAACTCAAATTATTCAAATATTGAGATGACACTCACCATAATACCTGGCTTGTACCTCATGGAGAAATACCCAATGTCTTTTGGAAGCCAGATGATGTGGTGGATATCGTCGTGATGCACCTAGAGTTGTGGCAGCGAGGCAGGTCTCTGTCTGTGCAAGTGGACACTATTGGTCAAGCTATCTCTCGGTACTCCATGTATGCAAAATAAGGGCCTCGAGACATAATATCCTTAGTTATCCATAGGATTTGGGGATAACACAACCAATTGTTCCAATTCCAAAACATAAGTAGCATGAATTCTCAATGCAAGGGTCAAAAGTCTAGAATCCTGCACAAGTACTGAAAATAGAGCAAGAATTCGCTTAGTCTATTTTGAATCGTCGTCTAGTTCACACAACTACATTCGGTCCAATTTAAGAGGAAAATCCATGCATATAGAAGAAATTCCAAGAAAATGTGTTTCTTATCTGTAGACTGTTAGATGGTTTTTTATCATTCATATTGTTATTCGAAAGGTAGTTGATATATGTGTAAAATACATTTTAGCAGATTGGCATCCTGCTCTTGGCTTCAGGGTAATCTCTGGTCTTTGATCTATTTGTATTTGGATAATTTGCAAGTCAAAAGTGTTTTTACTTGGCCACTTTTGAGGTTCGATAGATATTTTGCAATAGCAGGTGCAAAACTGCACAATAATAGTCGGCATGAATTCTCTACACAAGAATTGAAAATACACAGTATTGGTTGTGTTAGTGATATTCCTTTACCACTGCTAAGGTGTGGAATACATGGCTGCACCAAGTACCTCCATATGTCCATAGCTATACTTTGTGTACTTAAGACTATCTATTTTTAAGCCTTATGCGGAGAACTCGCACGGGTCATCCTCCTGCATTGCTACACTTCTATGCCTCCTCATTTCCAATAGTTCTTCATCCTTGATTATGAAAAGTGATATAATTTGCAATACAGGTCACTAATTTATCGTAAATTTATTTTCACTAATTAAGGAGGATAGGCCACCCATCTATAAGAACTAAAAATAAAATGTGTATCTTTTCTATACGTTGCTCGATGGTTTTTAATTATCATTATGGTTATTCAAAAGGTAGTCGATATATGTGTAAAATATTTTTTGTCGGATTGACATCTTTTTCTTGGCCTTGGGGAAATCACATCTCTATGATCTATTTATATTTGGACAATTTTCTAGTAGAAAAGTCTTTTATGTGATGCACATAAAGAATATTTCATTCAACCATTTGATCCAGCAATACAACTAATAAAAGAGGACTGGTTTGCTTAAACACTACACCAATGCCAATGCAAATTCGAATGAAACCAAGTAACTGCACTATGCATAGAGAACACACTATCAAACATGTTGTGACATGCAGAACTGGGACAGTGCAGAAAGAGTAGATGTATCAGTTCTTCGCAAAATATTTGAATATAGATTAAGTACTAAATAGACAAAATACCGGCTCTATGAAACATACACCTATGCGGAAGTGTTGATGACATCACTCTACCAATTTCACAAGTGTCTATGCAACCAACTCTACCAATGCCAGACCATAAGTGGCATGGATTCTCAGTGCAAGGGTCAAAAGTATAGAATCCCACACAAGGACAGATAATAGAAAAATCATTCACTTAGTCTATTTTGAATCCTCATCCACCTTGCATAGATATACTTGGTCTACTTAAGACGGTCTATTTTTAATCCTTGTGTGGAGAACCCACACAGGTCACCCTCCTGCATTGCTAAACTTCTACACCTTCGCATTTCCAATAGCTATGCATCCGTGATTGTGACAAGTGATGTAATTTTCAAAATAGGTCACCAATTTATAATAAATTGATTTTCTCTGATTTAGGAGAAAACGCCACACATTTAGAAGCAATGCCAAGAAAATGTGTTTCTTATCTATAGATTACTCGATGGTTTTTTATTATGGCTATTTCTATTTGAAAGGTAGTCAATATGTGTAAAATACATTTTAGCGGATTGACATCCTGCTCTTGTCTTTGGGGTAATCCCATGTATGTGATCTATTTTCCTTTGAACAATATGCTAGTCAAAGGTATTTTTACTTGACCACTTTCGAGGTTGGACGGAGGTTTTTCAATAGGCATATCTCTGCCCTTCGCAAAGATATGCCTCCCACACATCAGACAAGATCTAAATTGTTTCCCTTTGCCTGCAAATCTGACAAAATTAACCTTTGAAAAATCGTTGGGATATCATCTAAATTACATCCCCTATCACAATTCATTGTGCAGACACACGGGACCACACGACCATAACTGGCATGAATTCTCAACACAAGAATTTAAAATACATGGTATTGGCTATGTCAATGATACTCCTCTGCCATTGTCGAGATGCACAAGACATAGTCGCACCGAGTGATTCCATATGTTCATAGAAAAATCCTCTAGACAAACTGAAAAATGCATGTCTTTCTGAGCTAGACTTGCTTATACTATAATCAACCCCCCCCAAAAAAAAAAATAATAATAGTAGTAGATGGAACACCATATGAAAATGCATCCAACCTAAAAACATCATTTCTCTACAACACATGCAAAATAATTCACTTCTCCCTAACTTTATACCCACAATATCTCCATAATATCAATCAACTACAAAATAAGAAGAAAAATACAAGTCGATAACACATAAATGTAAAACAAGAATCGAGACCTAATATTCCCTGGCATATAGCATACAATGCATAGGGTTTCTTACACTTTGATGCACATTTCTACAACCCCAAAATTAGAACACTTGCAAATCGCCACATCCAACACTTGCAAATCCAAAACAACTCTGTTTCTTTGAACCATAATAGATGACATGGTAGATAAACACATTAAGAAACCCAAAAAAAAAAAATTAACAATACAAACTCAAAACAACACACCTTATCTCCCTAGTCACCTTTGACTATGTTTGTCCTACACAATCTCTGTAACAACCCCTGGACGACTTGACTTTCTTCTGGAAAAACTAGAAACATAGTAAAAGTAGTTACACTATGCACAAAGAAAACTCTATCAAACAAAAACCAAATAAACTATCAAAAAACAATACAAACTCAAAAAAACACATCTTCTCTCCATGTTCACCTTTGATTGTTTTCAACATACACATTCTTTGTAACAACCCATGCCCGACTTGACTTGATTCTGGAAAAACCAACATCATAGAAAAGCTAACTACACTATGTGTTAGCACTAGAAGTCACACCTAGACTGTTGTAGATGTAAGCCTAATACCCATCAGAATGTGAATAACAATGTTTTAAAAAGTGTGGCAAATGGATGTGAAACTCAGTTTATGATGTCAATCACAAAACCTTCCATGAAATACACACAAGCAAGCAAGGCTTTGAATAGCTTCAAATCAATGTTTAAAAGATACAAATGAAATATGGAAGACTTAACTAGGAAAGTGAAATATGTGTATTAGTTTACATCATATGTTTCTGGAACACATACGGAAGAAAACTCATTTGAATAAGAACTTCTTAATCCAAAAAGAAAAGTACTTTGATCAACTTGCATAAAATACCACAATAAATCATCTACTGCAATAAATAAACAAGCACCATGATGAATCCTTCACCAAAGACTAATACCAAAATGAGACAAAACAGAGATGAAAGTAGAAAAAGGACCGATTTTTCACCATTAAAGATTCTTGAGTCTATTCCATACATCAAGAAAACTATGTTACAATGATAAGAGACGAAAAATAAGAGTTCTCTCTTCAACCATTCAAACCTCATCAACAATTACAATGCATATTAAAAAACCAAAACATCAAAAGAACCCTTTACCATCCTCCCCTTAAATTCCTCATAGGATTCCATGTCTGGTGGAATCATTGCAATAGGTGTACAACAAGAAAATAACAAAATGCTATTTTGTAGGAAAATGTTGGCAACGTATTGAACAACCCTTAACAACTGGTGATGTGGCTTTACTACATGCATCTCCTTGAGACATGTGGCCTTCTAATATGAAACTAAACCTATGAATGTTGGTACGAGTTCAAATTGACAAATGGAAATCCCTCTCGCCTCCAAAATATTCATAAATCTAAGTTCGCAGCAGAGCACTGCAAACTGTCCTAAAACACCCAGTTTGCAATGCCAGTGAGTCCAGGTGCTGCGAACTTTCCTGTAGAAGCATGTTTTTTTGCAAAAATATCCCGACCTTTAAAACTTGTACCATAAGTAGGATGAACCTTCTAGAAATTCTACAGACTCATTACAACCTAAAGTAACCTTGGAGAAGACATAAAAAGATGTTAAGTTTAGCTCAAAATCCAAAATCATCACTTAGTGTTGTAACTGCATGCAAAAACCATGACAAAAATTATGTTGATGTGGAATATTATCTTGTATTCATATTTTAGTTATGGTATTCCTAGTAGCCACCTTAGCCAACATATCTAAATTCCCTTTTTCCACTTCTTCTCTGAAAGGATGTATCTTTGATTTTAATTTTTTGATTTCATCTTAGCAGGCTCTCTTCTGCCTATATACATTCTTGATTTTCTTATGAAGGGAAAAATACCTCTTAGCCATGAACCTTGTTTTATCAATTGTCTCCTCATATAGATATAACATCTCCTTTATCTTAATTCGGGAATCCAAATCTTCCTTTTTCAACTTGTCAATTTCAGTTTTTGCATCCTTAAGTTGCTTCCTGAGTATTTTGAAAGTAGGGTTACTTTCATGAGGAGGAGTTTTGATATCAATAACCTCCATGGGCTTCTTGGAAATATGATTTTTTTCCTTTTGTTGAGATGAAGTCTCTGTTGTACCATCCTTTATAGGAACATGTTGTTTAGTTGTCTTCTAGATTTAACTGTTTCTGCAACAACTGGTGGGGAAAAAACAAGTTTTTTCCTTTCAACTTCCCTATTTTTCTTGATGGTATTTCCATAGGTGTAGGTTTTGCCACATGTGAAACTTCTCTCTCGGGAGGTTGTGAGGGACCACCTTCTTCTACTTTATCAGTAGCTTGAAAATATTTATCACTCCTGGTCATCCTCCTCTACTTTCTTGAATCTGAATACACAGTCTTCTCAACAGGGGTAGGAGTTTGTATTTTGGATTGTAGCGTAGGAGAAATATCTAACTGAAAATTTGATGCAACTAGGAAATTTTCTCAGTTAGTTTTAGTCTTCTTCAACTCTTCAGTACTAACATCTTGATTAAACCAGAGTGAAAAACATTGGTGTCTTGGACTTAGCCTGGACTTTGTCTGACATATTGCCAATACTCATGAATAGGTAAAAAGGGATGTTCATGGTTTCTTTCCCAGTGAAGTGTAGTAGTAATATGATATGGTATTGATATACCATATTGAACTTTCCTTCACATGTGAAGTAATTTTGGATGACCCTGAGCATCTTGTCAAAATATTCCAGCATGTGACTTCTAGGCACTCCTTTGGATAGGTTATCTCCTTGATATTTAGGTTTAAAGAATTCCTTGGAGAAAGAAGAGTTCAAAGACATGGATTTAAACCACTTCTCACCACAATCAGGTAACTCTATAGATACATAAATAAAATGCTCAGAGACTTAAAACTCTAGCATACTCACCTTAGTCTTTATTCCACTGAAATTAAGTGAAAACTTCTTAGCCACTTAAGGATGCCCTCTTTGCATTTTCTGAAAAAAAAATTAAGGAAACCCACCTTTTGTAAATATTCCTTAAAAATAGATTCAAAATTGATGAGTTTCATGTCATGTGGTTCATCTCTCACAATATCTCCCCCCTTGTGGATCTTCTTTCCTTGNTTCCTAGGGCATAATTTCAACCACCAAAGTAAAATAGGGAAAAGAGCATAATGTCCAAGCAAACATTACATAATCATAAGAAGTAATATATGCAACAAACTCAAATTATTCAAATATTGAGATGACACTCACCATAATACCTGGCTTGTACCTCATGGAGAAATACCCAATGTCTTTTGGAAGCCAGATGATGTGGTGGATATCGTCGTGATGCACCTAGAGTTGTGGCAGCGAGGCAGGTCTCTGTCTGTGCAAGTGGACACTATTGGTCAAGCTATCTCTCGGTACTCCATGTATGCAAAATAAGGGCCTCGAGACATAATATCCTTAGTTATCCATAGGATTTGGGGATAACACAACCAATTGTTCCAATTCCAAAACATAAGTAGCATGAATTCTCAATGCAAGGGTCAAAAGTCTAGAATCCTGCACAAGTACTGAAAATAGAGCAAGAATTCGCTTAGTCTATTTTGAATCGTCGTCTAGTTCACACAACTACATTCGGTCCAATTTAAGAGGAAAATCCATGCATATAGAAGAAATTCCAAGAAAATGTGTTTCTTATCTGTAGACTGTTAGATGGTTTTTTATCATTCATATTGTTATTCGAAAGGTAGTTGATATATGTGTAAAATACATTTTAGCAGATTGGCATCCTGCTCTTGGCTTCAGGGTAATCTCTGGTCTTTGATCTATTTGTATTTGGATAATTTGCAAGTCAAAAGTGTTTTTACTTGGCCACTTTTGAGGTTCGATAGATATTTTGCAATAGCAGGTGCAAAACTGCACAATAATAGTCGGCATGAATTCTCTACACAAGAATTGAAAATACACAGTATTGGTTGTGTTAGTGATATTCCTTTACCACTGCTAAGGTGTGGAATACATGGCTGCACCAAGTACCTCCATATGTCCATAGCTATACTTTGTGTACTTAAGACTATCTATTTTTAAGCCTTATGCGGAGAACTCGCACGGGTCATCCTCCTGCATTGCTACACTTCTATGCCTCCTCATTTCCAATAGTTCTTCATCCTTGATTATGAAAAGTGATATAATTTGCAATACAGGTCACTAATTTATCGTAAATTTATTTTCACTAATTAAGGAGGATAGGCCACCCATCTATAAGAACTAAAAATAAAATGTGTATCTTTTCTATACGTTGCTCGATGGTTTTTAATTATCATTATGGTTATTCAAAAGGTAGTCGATATATGTGTAAAATATTTTTTGTCGGATTGACATCTTTTTCTTGGCCTTGGGGAAATCACATCTCTATGATCTATTTATATTTGGACAATTTTCTAGTAGAAAAGTCTTTTATGTGATGCACATAAAGAATATTTCATTCAACCATTTGATCCAGCAATACAACTAATAAAAGAGGACTGGTTTGCTTAAACACTACACCAATGCCAATGCAAATTCGAATGAAACCAAGTAACTGCACTATGCATAGAGAACACACTATCAAACATGTTGTGACATGCAGAACTGGGACAGTGCAGAAAGAGTAGATGTATCAGTTCTTCGCAAAATATTTGAATATAGATTAAGTACTAAATAGACAAAATACCGGCTCTATGAAACATACACCTATGCGGAAGTGTTGATGACATCACTCTACCAATTTCACAAGTGTCTATGCAACCAACTCTACCAATGCCAGACCATAAGTGGCATGGATTCTCAGTGCAAGGGTCAAAAGTATAGAATCCCACACAAGGACAGATAATAGAAAAATCATTCACTTAGTCTATTTTGAATCCTCATCCACCTTGCATAGATATACTTGGTCTACTTAAGACGGTCTATTTTTAATCCTTGTGTGGAGAACCCACACAGGTCACCCTCCTGCATTGCTAAACTTCTACACCTTCGCATTTCCAATAGCTATGCATCCGTGATTGTGACAAGTGATGTAATTTTCAAAATAGGTCACCAATTTATAATAAATTGATTTTCTCTGATTTAGGAGAAAACGCCACACATTTAGAAGCAATGCCAAGAAAATGTGTTTCTTATCTATAGATTACTCGATGGTTTTTTATTATGGCTATTTCTATTTGAAAGGTAGTCAATATGTGTAAAATACATTTTAGCGGATTGACATCCTGCTCTTGTCTTTGGGGTAATCCCATGTATGTGATCTATTTTCCTTTGAACAATATGCTAGTCAAAGGTATTTTTACTTGACCACTTTCGAGGTTGGACGGAGGTTTTTCAATAGGCATATCTCTTCCCTTCGCACAGCTATGCCTCCAACACATCAGACAAGATCTAAATTGTTTCCCTTTGCTTGCAAATCCGACAAAATTAACCTTTGAAAAATCGTTGGGATATCATCTAAATTACATCCCCTATCACAATTCATTGTGTAGACACACGGGACCACACGACCATAACTGGCATGAATTCTCAGCACAAGAATTGAAAATACATGGTATTGGCTATGTCAGCGATACTCCTCTTCCATTGTTAAGATGCACAAGACATAGTCGCACTGAGTGATTCCATATGTTCATAGAAAAATCCTCTAGACAAACTGAAAAATGCATGTCTTTCTGAGATAGACTTGCGTATACTATAATCAACCCCCCCCCCCAAAAAAAAATAAAAAATAATAATAGATGGAACACCATATGAAAATGCATCCAACCTAAAAACATCATTTCTCTACAACACATGCAAAATAATGCACTTCTCCCTAACTTTATACCCACAATATCTCCATAATATCAATCAACTACAAAACAAGAAGAAAAATACAAGTCGATAACACATAAACGTAAAACAAGAATCGAGACCTAATATTCCCTGGCATATAGCATACAATGCATAGGGTTTCTTACACTTTGATGCACATTTCTACAACCCCAAAATTAGAACACTTGCAACTCGCCACATCCAACACTTGCAAATCCAGAACAACTCTGTTTCTTTGAACCATAATAGATGACATGGTAGATAAACACATTAAGAAACCCAAAAAAAAAAATTAACAATACAAACTCAAAACAACACACCTTCTCTCCCTAGTCACATTTGACTATGTTTGTCCTACACAGTCTCTGTAACAGCCCCTAGACGACTTGACTTGCTTCTGGAAAAACTAGCAACATAGTAAAAGTAGTTACAATATGCACAAAGAAAACTCTATCAAACAAAAACCAAATAAACTATCAAAAAACAATACAAACTCAAAAAAACACATCTTCTCTCCATGTTCACCTTTGATTTTTTTCAACATACACATTCTCTGTAACAACCCATGCCCAACTTGACTTGCTTCTGGAAAAACCAACATCATAGCAAAGCTAACTACATTATGTGTTAGCACTAGAAGTCACACCTAGACTGTTGTATATGCAAGCCTAATACCCATCAGAATGTGAATAATAATGTTTTAAAAAGTGTGGCAAATGGATGTGAAACTCAGTTTATGATGTCAATCACAAAACTTTCCATGAAATACACACAAGTAAGCAAGGCTTTGAATAGCTTCAAATCAATGTTTAAGAGATACAAATGAAATATGGAAGACTTAACTAGGAAAGTGAAATATGTGTATTAGTTTACATCATATGTTTCTGGAACACATACGGAAGAAAACTCATTTGAATAAGAACTTCTTAATCCAAAAAGAAAAGTACTTTGATCAACTTGCATAAAATACCACAATAAATCATCTACTGCAATAAATAAACAAGCACCATGATGAATCCTTCACCAAAGACTAATACCAAAATGAGACAAAACAGAGATGAAAGTAGAAAAAGGACCGATTTTTCACCATTAAAGATTCTTGAGTCTATTCCATACATCAAGAAAACTATGTTACAATGATAAGAGACGAAAAATAAGAGTTCTCTCTTCAACCATTCAAACCTCATCAACAATTACAATGCATATTAAAAAACCAAAACATCAAAAGAACCCTTTACCATCCTCCCCTTAAATTCCTCATAGGATTCCATGTCTGGTGGAATCATTGCAATAGGTGTACAACAAGAAAATAACAAAATGCTATTTTGTAGGAAAATGTTGGCAACGTATTGAACAACCCTTAACAACTGGTGATGTGGCTTTACTACATGCATCTCCTTGAGACATGTGGCCTTCTAATATGAAACTAAACCTATGAATGTTGGTACGAGTTCAAATTGACAAATGGAAATCCCTCTCGCCTCCAAAATATTCATAAATCTAAGTTCGCAGCAGAGCACTGCAAACTGTCCTAAAACACCCAGTTTGCAATGCCAGTGAGTCCAGGTGCTGCGAACTTTCCTGTAGAAGCATGTTTTTTTGCAAAAATATCCCGACCTTTAAAACTTGTACCATAAGTAGGATGAACCTTCTAGAAATTCTACAGACTCATTACAACCTAAAGTAACCTTGGAGAAGACATAAAAAGATGTTAAGTTTAGCTCAAAATCCAAAATCATCACTTAGTGTTGTAACTGCATGCAAAAACCATGACAAAAATTATGTTGATGTGGAATATTATCTTGTATTCATATTTTAGTTATGGTATTCCTAGTAGCCACCTTAGCCAACATATCTAAATTCCCTTTTTCCACTTCTTCTCTGAAAGGATGTATCTTTGATTTTAATTTTTTGATTTCATCTTAGCAGGCTCTCTTCTGCCTATATACATTCTTGATTTTCTTATGAAGGGAAAAATACCTCTTAGCCATGAACCTTGTTTTATCAATTGTCTCCTCATATAGATATAACATCTCCTTTATCTTAATTCGGGAATCCAAATCTTCCTTTTTCAACTTGTCAATTTCAGTTTTTGCATCCTTAAGTTGCTTCCTGAGTATTTTGAAAGTAGGGTTACTTTCATGAGGAGGAGTTTTGATATCAATAACCTCCATGGGCTTCTTGGAAATATGATTTTTTTCCTTTTGTTGAGATGAAGTCTCTGTTGTACCATCCTTTATAGGAACATGTTGTTTAGTTGTCTTCTAGATTTAACTGTTTCTGCAACAACTGGTGGGGAAAAAACAAGTTTTTTCCTTTCAACTTCCCTATTTTTCTTGATGGTATTTCCATAGGTGTAGGTTTTGCCACATGTGAAACTTCTCTCTCGGGAGGTTGTGAGGGACCACCTTCTTCTACTTTATCAGTAGCTTGAAAATATTTATCACTCCTGGTCATCCTCCTCTACTTTCTTGAATCTGAATACACAGTCTTCTCAACAGGGGTAGGAGTTTGTATTTTGGATTGTAGCGTAGGAGAAATATCTAACTGAAAATTTGATGCAACTAGGAAATTTTCTCAGTTAGTTTTAGTCTTCTTCAACTCTTCAGTACTAACATCTTGATTAAACCAGAGTGAAAAACATTGGTGTCTTGGACTTAGCCTGGACTTTGTCTGACATATTGCCAATACTCATGAATAGGTAAAAAGGGATGTTCATGGTTTCTTTCCCAGTGAAGTGTAGTAGTAATATGATATGGTATTGATATACCATATTGAACTTTCCTTCACATGTGAAGTAATTTTGGATGACCCTGAGCATCTTGTCAAAATATTCCAGCATGTGACTTCTAGGCACTCCTTTGGATAGGTTATCTCCTTGATATTTAGGTTTAAAGAATTCCTTGGAGAAAGAAGAGTTCAAAGACATGGATTTAAACCACTTCTCACCACAATCAGGTAACTCTATAGATACATAAATAAAATGCTCAGAGACTTAAAACTCTAGCATACTCACCTTAGTCTTTATTCCACTGAAATTAAGTGAAAACTTCTTAGCCACTTAAGGATGCCCTCTTTGCATTTTCTGAAAAAAAAATTAAGGAAACCCACCTTTTGTAAATATTCCTTAAAAATAGATTCAAAATTGATGAGTTTCATGTCATGTGGTTCATCTCTCACAATATCTCCCCCCTTGTGGATCTTCTTTCCTTGTTGACTATCCATAATTACTATCTTGAAAACTTCATGTAGCCTCTTATGAAAGTTTGTATGTGAAATATAGAATAAAACAAGGATTTTTAGGGTTTGATTACATAGCTGGCATACTTAGGGTTCACCTATATGAAAATTTATACACAACAATAGTATGAAGTTGATAAAATTGCAAGTATGGAATGCTAAGAGGGACAACAATTCAATCTGAGTGAAATTACAGATAGGAAAAAGAGACAACTTTGTGTAAACAGAGGTTTGCATCGCCAACAACCAGTTCACAACGCCAGTATCCTATGTAATTGAACTAGGCTTTATGAAGGAATGAAAATACTTTTCATGTCTTAGAGGGAACATATAATGATTGGTTAAAACCTGGGCCTTAGATGGATTTCAATTTTGACAAGGGTTTGGTCAATCAAAAGAAAGAGGGTTCAAGTGCTAGTATGCAACACACAATTTGCAGTGCATGGTTATAAGGGACAGTTTGCTACACAGAATGGGGAGTGGGTAATATTATTGTTTTCAGGAGGAAACTATAGGATGACCCGGTGAGATAACAATCTTGAACAATGACCAGGGTTTAGAACACCATAATTGTGGCTTTTAATGACACATAGAGTTGGCAGTGCATTGAACATTTAATAGTTTGTAGCGCCAACAATACACAACGGATTTACATTCTCAATCAACCATTTAAGCAACATGCAATGTCAAAGGAGTACCTAGTATGTCTGAACATAGGTTGGTGCTTTGTGAACTCGAGTTGGACTTAAATGGAAGCATCTGATCCTTTTCAATCTACTACAATCAGTTCACAACGCGAGTCTGCAGTGCCAGTTTTCGAACTCCAATAGCGCACTTCATGGAAACTGTTAGAGTTGTTCCTTGACATAATCCTGAAAATCATAATGAATTGAATGCACTGGAGAAGATGATATCTCCCCTGACACATTTCCAAAGTGCAATGATGAGATATTAGTGCACAAGGTACTTCTTGGTACGTTGTGAACTTTTAGGTGAGTTGGAAACAAGTAAAACTGACATCTGACTTGACCCCTAAATGGTTGGAAAATGACATAATGGAATTTTGTGTACACACCCTTGAGAAAAGACATATGATGATGATGATTTTAAGACTAGGGTTGAGAAACCTATGATGATACTTATTTCCTTCATGATGATAAGTAATAGCATGACACCAAGGCTCTAAACCAAGACTAAAAACAAGACAATGCTTATGGAAACAACAAAAATTGAGTTATGACATGATATGTATCCCAAAGTCTAATATTTAAAGACCCTATGACTCAAAACAATACAAATCTAAAGATGTTTTGACCCCTACATATCCTATGTGCTAACACTATGCACAAAACAAACTCTATAAAACAAAAACTAATAATACTTGTCTAAAATACATATATTAATATGACAACCAACTTGTTAGAAGCAAGATACTAGATTCACATGACTTCCTACCCAATCTCATAAATTTGTACAATACCAAAAACTAGATCTCTTCCAAGTCACCAACTGCAGCACCTGTAACTTTCAGAACAATCTCGACTTTATGATTATAGAATAGTGTATCATGATCAAACCCAAAGAATTCAACAATTAATTAGAACAAAAGAATTCAATTAAATCTCCTTGTAAACCATGAAATATATCACAAAGAATCATGTCAAGAAGTACAAAAAAATCCCTTCAAAATTTACGAATTGTACTAAATTTAATGAACAATCGAAACACAATAATTTATATATATTTATTAAAATAATTCTATATATTGTATAGTAAATATATATGCATCTTTTCTGGCCCACTTATTTAAATTATACCAATTTCCAGCTAACATTGTAGCAAGCTTCAGAAACTATGATCGTCTCAGAACCTTCAAAATCGTACATGCAATCGTTTTAACCATCCACTAAACATCCATAATTAAATTTCCTATTCAATTCCCATTGTCGGCCTGACAATAAGATGTTGTTTCGAAGGACCAATCAGAACACAACAAAAAAAATTATATTACTCCCAACAAAGTTAAACTTTGGAAAACAACACCAATTTTTTTGTCAATGCAAAAACAATTGATATAGTCCCAAGCCTTTGACAGGGACTAATAACTATATTATTATAACATGGTGTAAAGCAACTTTTATTGTAAATATATATCGACTAGAGATTGTAGGTATGTTCTATTTAATTGATATTTTATGAAACAAGTAGCATTATAGCATTACTATAAAATAGAAAAATAAATTGTGATTTAAAAAATAATTTTAGGGAATTTTCCTTAAAAAAAAGTTAAAATGTATGAAAATGATGATTTTTTTAAAGAGATGTTTCTTTGCAATGTACAATGTTTAGGTTATTTAAAAAAAACACTTGTTTTTAAATAATAAAAGTTAACTAGGCTTATCTTGGGTGGTTGGGAGGAGTGATTATTATCCTCCCCACCCAAGTTCAATTCCCACAAGTACTCAAGGTTTTCCTAGGGCTTTGTAATCTGGAAAAATATAGAAAATAGAAAATTTTACAAACCACAAATATAACTACGTAAAATAACATTTTCCAGTCCCAAAAAATATAATATTTTAAACTTCATCATCAAATTTTATGAAAAGTGGGCTAGCTTGAGTGGTTGACCTTTTTGAGCTTCATGTAAGAGATTTTATGGTTGATCCCCTAAGTTGGCTACCTCTATTGCATGCCTCATTTAATGTCCCTACTTGGTCAAGCATTTTAATTAGGATTGATGAGTTTGAACTATGTACCATCTATGAAATGTGGGGAAGTGCCTCGATGTTTACCCACAAGGTTTTCCTTGGAAAAAAACATATAATATATTTTAACCCTTTTTTTTTTTTAACCTGCATAATGCATTTCTTGGGGAAAACCACTGGGCACTTCCCCTCATTCCAAGGATTGTACCTAGGGTAAATTAAATTCTTCAAGGCTTAAGACCAAGTCAACATCTCAACAAAAATCAAATTATGAAGAGAAAACATGTCACAAAGTGGTATTTGAACATGAATGGGAGAGGAAACAACTTTCTACACCCAATTGATGGAAACAAAATGGGCATTGAGGTCCACCTGGGGAATACAATTCATCCCACTCTCTATCCTGAAAGTGAGAATGATATTTGTTGGTACCTTGCCAATCTCACACAAATATCACCAAACAATAACTTGCACACATGTACATACCCTACCCTTGTTTGGAATTAGACATGTGACCTAGAGAGAGAGAGAGAGAGAGAGAGAGAGAGAGAGAGAGAGAGAGAGAGAGAGAGAGAGAGAGAGAGATTTTGTCTCTAAGGTTTAGGTCAATTAGTTGAGCCTTTTTCCCAAGACAAGTTACCGTTGGGGAGGCCTTATGTCA
>JZKD02S0659681.1:0-15506 GCA_000966675.3 Picea glauca
CCACACTGGGTGAACCACATAAATCTGTGTCTCTCTTGTATTGTGTGTCTTCTGTGTTTTGTTTCTGCATTTGTTTTATTTTATTGCTCCGCGGTCCTGTTTTTCTAACACTTCTAGTTGTCCAAGAACAACTCCAATGGTGGTGTCTGATGCATCCATAGAAATATTAAATGGGAGGGAGCAATCAGACCCTCTTAAAATAGGAGCCCCAAACAACTTAGTTTTCATTTCTTCAATTGCATGTTGGTAGTTTTTTTTCCAAAAAATATTAGAATCTTTATTAAGAAAAGCAAACAATGGATGAGCAATTCGTGAAAAGATTTCAATAAAGAAATGGTAGTAATTGACATATCCTAAGAAAATCCAGACCTCCTTTTGCAAATGTGGAGTTAGAAAGTTTAATATTCCTTTGATTTTCTCTCGATCCACTTGGTTTCCTTTAGCCAAGATGCGGTGCCCTAGTATGATGCCATCAGTTAATATCATTGTACATTTTTCATTGATGAGGGAAATGCTCAATTCTTTACACCTTATCAATGTTTTCTCTAAATTTGCCAATGCCTCATCAAATTCATCACCATATGTCGTGAATTCATCCATTTATATTTCAACACAATCATGAATTAGATCAAATAATATACCAATTACAACTCTTTGAAAGGTGGCAGTTGTTGATGCATGTAACATCAAACAGGTATTTCCGCATAGGCTTGGTGTTTAGCATGTATAAGTAGTCCAAAGTATTCTACTCTTGAATTTAATTTAATTTAAGGAATTTTTTTTGTAAATAAAAATATATATTACCTTGCCTTAGAAGAAAACTTGTGTGTCTGAATATACATGATAGCATGCTAGATGTTCTTCCACCGTGGTGGAAACCAAAATGCATGGACGTGACAACTGTTCATAGTTTCAAAACTTAAATAAAAATCGACAACTATCAACATACAAACAAGGGGACTTGCCACCTGTTCTGCCACTATTGTGGAAACTAGAATAGGCGGTGGACTGAGTTCCCTGACTACCTATCAGAACTGAACCTATTAGACCTAAACTATATACTAATGTAGGAAAAATTCATAAAACTTTAGTCATTAAACCAGAGAAAAAAATATGTGAGAATGCTAGGCATGGGGTGAGGCCGAGCGTCCATATTGACAGAGTCTGAAGGTGAAGGGCTGGCAACAAGTCGGGTAGTGACTCTTCTCAGGCTTTCTTGAAAGGGAATCATACAGGGCATCCAGACATTTTCTGAAGAAACTCTGACGGTGATGCCGCTCGACCAGGTTTCTTCTCATCTCAAATATTAAGACTAGGTGGTCTTCTGTGAGTCTGTAGGAGTTTGGAGTTGGGTGACTATGATTCTCTTGAGCCTAGTTTTCTTCCATAGTGGCAACGATAGATTCATAGGAAGCAACATAGTCTATGATGGTGTATTCTTCCATGGAGGCATAAAAATTGTGCCCCAAGTGGTCCTTCAGAGGTAAGACTTCTTCTTCCACTATGCAACCTGTCACAGCAAACTCCTAAAATGGACTAGTGGTGCAAGTGGCGGGCTAGTCCTCCAGGGTGGTTGAGGGTAAGAAAGGAAATAATTGCTCCCAATTGGGCATAAATTATTCTTCCACCGGGCATCCACCTTGGAGACTCTTAGTGTTGGGAGGACGAGGCTCATGTTGAGCCTGTGCAGACCAATTTTTCCTAGAGGAACCTAGATGGTCCTTGTGTGCAACGAGATCTGGAGAGGCATGTCTCAGGCCATAGTGAGGCCAAGTTTCTGAAGGAGTCTACGTAGAACAGTTCTGTCTCGAAGAGTCTTGATGGTCCCTGGCTGGCGTGAGAGCTTGAGAGGCAGGCCCTGACTGGTTGTGCCAACCAAACCTGCTATAGTAGGCCGACCCTTGTTGGGGCTTGCCTCTTTCTCGTGGCATGTATGCACAGAGCACCAGGCAAGCATAAAAACCAATTGAGCAGGCTGAATCTTGGAGAAACATTAACATAATGATGCTGAGCTTTGGGCCCAAGTTCCCCACATAAAACTTCCCGCACAGTGAAAAGACCAGGAGGGTGGAGGCATTGATGGCTCTGGTAGCCATTAGTTTAGGTGTAATGATAGTCTCCAAAATCATACTAAAGCCAAGGATTTGAGCCTGGGCTTCCATTAATGCCCAATGCACTAAGGATTGGCTCTCATGCATGCTGATCATTGCGACTGGACAGGGTGGGAGGGTGGCGACGAGGGGCTTTAAATGCCCTCGTAATCACCCCTTCCATTGATGCATGCGACCCATGTGTCACACCATCCAGGGAATTCAAGGAATTATTAAAATAAAGTGATTTTATTAATTAATTATTGGATTAATTGAGTTATTTAAGAAAATGCTAAAATTAATTAGCATGTAATCTAAATCTCAAGTGAGTGTGAGAAGTAATCACAATCGTCAATCACTTTGAATATTAGAAATAGATTATAACTCAAGATTATAAAAGCAAGGTTAGGGTGAATGAGGAAGAAACTTTTCACATAGAGATAACAAAGAAGGACTTTTTCTAGTGTGGAGTCATTCGAGTGTGTAGAAGTAGAGAAGGACGTTTGCTTACACTTGAGACTTGATACATCTTTGTCAGGTTGATTGAGAGAGATTGAGGGAGGACAAAGAGAGTTGGATCATGAAGGAATATGATTCAATATCTTGGATAGGTGGATAAGGACTTCCATCTAGAGATTAGATCAAGGAGAAGATAGAAAAGAGGCTGCCACAAGTTGGTTTTAGTCAGGTGAACCCACATGAAAGTGTTGCACCATACCGATCTTTCTGTACAGGTTTTTTGTACATGTACATAGGCACCAGTGGACATAGGTGGGTGTATGTAGGAACACAGTAGGGAAAAGTACGTACATATTGCAAAGTATGCATTTTTGGTATGCACAGTAGAACAAACTTTGCTAGGTTTGTATACAATTGTATTTATCTTAGTGGGCCATTATCCCTATTACGGGAGCCTTAATTTTAGCATAATAAAATCATTCTCAGAACTGGTTTTTTCTCTGGGATTTTTCTAGGGGTATCTACCCAAAAATATTGGTGTTAATGTGTGCATGATTTGGTTTCCAGTTTTTTCTTCCACTAGATTTATTGAGATGGATATTTCAGCAATATATTTTTATTTTGTGAGATACTAATCTAATTTGCAGTAAGAAAATCACCAGATAACAAGATACCTAGGTGCTGGAGTAAGAAGTTTTCAACATGTTATCATAGAACATGCTCTGAAGAGAATGTAGATATTAGATCCATACAAGTTGATAGTAGATGTATCATATTTGTAGAATATCTTAGCAAATACATAACCAACATGAATAATTCAAAGGACATGTTTCAGGGGAACAATCATACTGAGGAAGAAATAGGTTTTAAAAGGTTTACGTATTTGTATGTGGGGTTACAAAAGGGACATGTGTGTACATACACATGACTCTTTGGACAGAGACACATCTATGCATGCAACAATAATCACTGGTGTGAACATCCGTGGGTAGAAATAAGCACATGTGCGTACATACACGAGGGTTCAATTGTGACAAACACATATATGGTTTTTTAGGATAGTACAGGGGGAATTTCCAATAGTAGGCTATTTCCAGGGAAATTTGTCAAGTCTCATGGATGGAAACAACACCGTTGAGAGTTGAAGATAGAATGGATGGAGCATCCAACTTCCTATCTTGGAAATCAAGAGTAATTTTAGCATTGAAGGAGTATTACCTTTGGGAGTTAGTGGAAAAAGTAGTTACTCCACCAATAAATCCGACAACTTTGAAAACTCACAATAAGAAGGATATCAAAACAGAGAGGGTCCTCCTGGATTTGGTGAATGATCATATAATTCCTTACCTATCTCAGAAGAAGACAACCAAAGAGATGTTTAATTCCTTCATAATTTTATTCTAGAGAAAGAACATGAATAGGAACATGGTCTTAAGGAATAAACTTAGATCAATGTTGATGTATAGATATGATAATTTTACCAACTATCTCATTAGGATCACATAGGTGCATGATCAACTTGCAGCCATAGGGAAGAAAACAAAGTAGGTATATCTTGTGAAAGTGGAATTGAATGGTCTTCACAAGTCCAAGAAGAGACTTGGGAGGAGACTAAAGAAAAGGAGGAAGATGAAGAGGAGGAGAACTTGTCCCTTGTAATTAATACAATGATGGACAAAGGAAAGGGTTCCAACAAGCAGGGTAATAGTGAGGATTCAATCTTACAACCAGGTAAGAAGGACTTGAGTAAATCAAATGCTTGACATGCCACAAGTATGGGAACTATGCATCACAGTGTCTAGAGAAGAAGGGGAAAAGGAAGACACACAAACCAACATCAACAAATATCCAGTTAGATGTGTTTGTAGCAAATTTTGAGAAGGAATTCTCAATGTTCTCATGCCTCTCTACCAACACCAACTCAAGGAGTTCTTGGTACTTGGACAGTGGGGCTTCTCATCACATGACGGGGACACATAATTTTTTCACCAATTGGTCAGAGATACACTCAAATCTACATGTGGAGCTTGGAATTCTTTCCAAGTATGGTGTAGAGGGAGTTGGGAAAGTAATGTTCCAGCTGGAGTGAGGAGGATTTCTGGAGGTGACAAATTTGTTGTATGTACCCAAACTGAATAAGAAATTTCTCTCATTTTTAGTTTTGGAGGACATGGTTTTTCCCATTACTTTTCATAGAGGGAAAGTACTCATATTTTCAGAGGGAGATATCCCTGACACAACAATAAACATTAGTGTCAAAGAGGGCATGCTATACAGGTTGTAGGGCTAGCCTGTAAGAGTACCAAGGGGATCTTGGATCATGGATTGATATCAGTGGTAGGATGAGGTGTGGGAGGATTTGAAAGGTGAACAACCAAAGGATGAGTAGAGTTCATAGGCTTCCAGTGTGGGGAGTCAACCTTTATATGGGAAAAGGTAGTTAGCCCCTTCTAGTCCTGTTAGGAGACCAAGTTGGTACAAGATGACATTGATGGATGCTCAGGAGCATGAGGCTTCTAGGAGTACATTTAGGGAGATCATACCTTCGATGGAGTTTCCAAACTTTGTGGAATTGATATGTAGCATCATCGATTTCGAGCCTTCCAGTGTTTAGGAAGCAGTTGACCAATAGTGTTGGAGGGATGCTAGTGGGTAGGATGATGTGTTTGACATTGTTCTAGGATCGAAGGGAGAACCAATTCTAGGTGGCTCTTAGGGAAATACTTTCCTCTATAAGAGGGAGTGTTGATGCATGTAACATTGGACTAGTATTTATGCATAGGCTTGGTTTCTAGCATGTAGAAGTCATCCTAAGCCTTCTACTCTTGAATTTAATTTAATTTAAGGAATTATCAAATTAAAGTGCTTTTATTATAGTTATTGAATTAATTGAGTTATTTAAGGAAATGATAAAGGTAATTAGCATGAAATCTAGGTCTCAAGTGAGTGTGAGAAGTAATCTCAATCGATAATCACTTTGGAGACTAGAATCAGATAATAACTCAAGATTATAAAAGCAAGGATAGGGTGAAGCAAGAAGACACTTTTCACACAGAGATAACAAAGAAGGACTTTTGTTAGTGTGGAGTCATTTGAGAGTGTAGAAGTAGAGAAGGACTTTTGCTTACACTTGAGACTTGAGACATCTTTGTGAGGTTGATCAAGATTGATTGACATAGGACATAGAGAGTTGGATCATTAAGGACTATGATTCAATATTGTATAGGTAGAGAAGGAATTCCATATAGATATCATATCAAGGAGAGGAGAGAATAGAGGCTATCATAAGTGGGTTTCAGTCAAGCGAACCGACAGGAAAGTGTTGCAACGTGTGAAGCTTGTCGCACATGATTTATGTATATGTATGTGGGTGCCAGTGGAAACAAGTGTTTATACACAAGAACATAGTAAGGGTAGGAACATACATATCTAAAAGAATGTATTTCTGGGATGTACAACAAACATGACTTTTCCAGGTTTTTCGAAAGTTGTATTTCTCTTAGTGGGCCATTATCCCTATTATGGGGGCCCTTATTTTAGCATATTAAAATTATTCTCAACACTGGTTTTTCCTCTGGGGTTTTTCTAGGGGTATGTACCCAAAACTATTGGTGTTCATGTGTGCATGATTTGGTTTCCAGTTTTTGCTTCTACTATATTCATTGAGCTGAATATTTCAACAATATTGTTTTGTTTTGTGAGTTGTTAATATGATTTATAGTAAGGAAATCACTATATAACAAGATACCTAGGTGTTGGAGTNGGAAATACTTTCCTCTCTAAGAGGGAGTGTTGATGCATGTAGCATTGGACTAGTATTTATGCATAGGCTTGGTTTCTAGCATGTAGAAGTCATCCTAAGCCTTCTACTCTTGAATTTAATTTAATTTAAGGAATTATAAAATTAAAGTGCTTTTATTATAGTTATTGAATTAATTGAGTTATTTAAGGAAATGATAAAGGTAATTAGCATGAAATATAAATCTCAAGTGAGTGTGAGAAGTAATCTCAATCGGTAATCACTTTGGAAACTAGAATCAGATTATAACTCAAGATTATAAAAGCAAGGATAGGGTGAAGCAAGAAGACACTTTTCACATAGAGATAAAAAAGAAGGACTTTTGTTAGTGTTGAGTCATTTGAGAGTGTAGAAGTAGAGAAGGACTTTTGCTTACACTTGAGACTTGAGACATCTTTGTGAGGTTGATCAAGAGAGATTGACATAGGACATAGAGAGTTGGTTCATTAAGGACTATGATTCAATATTGTATAGGTAGAGAAGGAATTCCATATAGATATTATCATATCAAGGAGAGGAGAGAATAGAGGCTATCATAAGTGGGTTTCAGTCAAGCGAACCGACAGGAAAGTGTTGCATCGTGTGAAGCTTGTCGCACATGATTTATGTATATGTATGTGGGTGCCAGTGGAAACAAGTGTTTATACACAGGAACATAGTAAGGGTAGGAACATACATATCTAAAAGAATGTATTTATGGGATGCACAACAAACCCGACTTTTACAGGTTTTTCGAAAGTTCTATTTCTCTTAGTGGGCCATTATCCCTATTATGGGGGCCCTTATTTTAGCATATTAAAATTATTCTCAACATTGGTTTTCCCTCTGGGTTTTTTCTAGGGGTATGTACCCAAAACTATTGGTGTTCATGTGTGCATGATTTGATTTCCAGTTTTTTCTTCTACTATATTCATTGAGCTGAATATTTCAACAATATTGTTTTGTTTTGTGAGTTGTTAATATGATTTATAGTAAGGAAATCACTATATAACAAGATACCTAGGTGTTGGAGTACAGGGTTTTCAATAGTAGGGGAGTTGCATAACCTAAATGGTAGAACATGATAATAAAATGTCCCCCATGTATATGTAAATGTTTTTTTGTCTTGATCCTCAGGTGTGATTTGGATCTAGTTATACCCGTTGAATCCATCGAGGAAAGAAAAATATTTCTTCCCTAATAACGTATCCAGGAATTGGTCAATGAATGAAAGTGGAAAATGGTCCTTGTGTGTTGCTTCATTGAGTTCTCGATAGTCCACAAAAATCCTCCATTTTCCACTTTTCTTAGGTACCATGATGAGAGGGGAGACCCATTGTCTATCATAAATTGGATAGATAAAGTTAGTTGCGAGTGATTTTTTTAGCTCTTTAACTATGTCCTCTAGTGACAGATTCAATCAACGCTGGGGCTTATTGATCGGTCTAGATACTTATTTACTATATATATGGTGTGTGCATAAGTATGGATGGATTCTCTCCATGTCTGAGTAATCCCAGGTAAAGGCATCATTGTGATTTTGTAGCATTTTAACAAGTTGCCCTTTTTTTTGTTTGGTCAGTCCTTGATTGATGTTCAAGGTTTTCCCAGGGATGATTTCTATAGTTTCTGTGGTGGATCCTTGATCATTTTCAGGTGAGGACTCGTGTTATACAAGTGAGATGATTTTTGAGGCAATATAAACTTGTGTTTTTGGGTTCATAAGGTGCTCAATGACTTGTGAGTTGGTCGAGGAAGTAGAAGAGGCTACGAAATCATTGATCTACAATCTATGGTATTTATTCTCGATCTACAATCAATGTAATCATTATTAGTGGCGAGCCAAGGTCTTCTCAGGATTAGATTATACCCCCCAGAGAGGTTTTGGATCGTAGGATCATAAATTTGACGAGATATTCCCATGAATCTACGAAGATCAATACATCTTCTAATATGCCCTCTGGTTTGATAGTTGATTTGTTAATGAGTTGGAGTATGGTTGAGTTTTCCCTAAGACTGACGAGTCCTAAGGTTTCCATGGTCTCACAAATAACAATATTGATGGTAGAACCAAGGTCAATTAATGTGTTGCTAATGAGTGTATTATTATTTTTCACATTAACTACCGAACTTCCAGGGTTAGAGTATTTGGTTGCGAGAACTCCCCCCATCATCAAGTTAGACAATTTACCCATAACGTGGACAGTTTGGGGATCCTTTCTTTTTCTATCGGGTTTCCTTAAACAAAGTTCTTATACCTGTTTCAAGTAGATAGGCACATATTTGATGGCTTATAAGAATGGGTTTTTTGACACACACGTTATTAATTTTCCCCATGAAGTCAAATTCTGGTTGAGTAAGAGGTTTCTGTAGGTTTAATGAAAATGGAGATGAAGGAAAATATGGCCAAAGCTCATTTTCCTCTTCTTTCTTCTTATTCATTTGCAGTGTATCCAATTGAGAGCTCAAGGAACTAAGTATATCAGTCTTGAAGCACTCTAACATTTTCTTGAACTCTACTCTTGTGAATCCACTTCTAGAAGTCTTTCCATTCCTTCCCAATATATATCCTGGTCCTTTGATTGTTTTTGAAGTACCTATAGAATATTTGCGACAAAGTTCCAAGATAACATCATAATATAACTGAGAAATATCTCCTCCACCCATTAGGTTGATAAATTCAATACAATCATCTTGGATTCCTCTCAAGAATAAGAGATGTTGTGTCTCGGGAGCTAAATATCCTTTCCTTTCCCTCTACAAATTATAGTTGAATATTTCGATGTAATCTTAAAGGATCTCATCTTCATGTCATGTCATTATAAAGAATTCCTCCCTCCTTTATTTTTCTTTACAATAATATTGGTACTTTTACAAGAATTTCTGTGCCACCTGGTCCCATGTGTGGATGCTATCCTTATGAAGGCCCATGAACTAGACTACTAGTGTAATGCAACATTTTGAAGTGTGGTAGGAAATTTGTGGGCATCTGACACATAATCATAAATTCTACAAAGTACATTCAATTCAAAGAGAAAGGTATCATGATATTCTTTGGATAACCCATGAAAATTTGGCAAGGATGAATGAGGGATATTCTTCATCTCAGTGTCTTCATTTGATCCTATAATTGGAAATATGAAGGCAAAGGTTTCTTCCTTGACAGTTTCGTTTTCCATTTCCTTTCAAGATACATCATTTACTTATCAAGGTGATCTAGGAAAGATGAACTCCCCTGAGTGGTATTTTTCATCGATAAGATCTTCCAAAGGTGGAACCTCTGTGTGTATAGAACCTTGTATAATTTCGAATCTTGAGTGGAGGTCTCATGTCTCCTTTTGGAAATGGAACTTGTTGTAGGTGACATGTAGTTTGGATGAATGAGCTCATTTCCCTCTTGAGAGTGACCTAGATTTTTAGTTTTACATGGATTTTTGGATGAACTAATAAATATACCTTGTTGATCTCTAACTCTGTGCATATTAAATATCATAAAAAACATCCTATAATTTGCTGAAAATAAATCATATCACTCAACCTATTATAATAAATATACAAACAATATAAAAACAATGACTATACTTTTGATAGATCCCTGACAACAATTGTTGGGAAACTTATTTTCCCAAGTTTTTATCATTAATTATCAATCCAGGAGTCCATAAACTTCAAGGTGGAAGCACAGGAAATGCAGGATCAAAGATTATTCCAACAAACTAAGAATTAAATTTACTTGAACTATTACAAAGTGAAATGAAAATCTAAACTAGCAAAATAACATAATCAAACTATTGTTATCCGATATAGACTGCCACAACTTACAAAGGTAGAAAATTTGGTTGAGAGATATCATGCCTCGAATGACTTACACAATAATACCCTCTTCACTTGTGGAGATCGATAATTGAAAATGATTATTCATCACACAGTAATTAACTTAAATCAAACAAAAAAATTCTAAGATAAATTCTTCCAATCTTAGGTTCACAGTTTCAATGGTAGACAAATAGGTTGCAAAGTGTATTTACCTCAGCAAGTGAGGGTTCTTTGTAACAAGAATATGATGACTTTGAACTTAAAATAATATGTGTGCATTCAAGAAAACAAGACAAAGGATTTAAAAGTGCTAAATTCCTTCAACTTAACTATCACAAAATTCTTGGTTGGAAATCATATTGCAGAGTGAATTTGCCTCTACAAGTGATGAGTTAAAGCTGTCACAATTTCAATGGTGGAAATTATGATTGTAAAGTGTAAGTTTCTTCACAATAATACTTTGTTAACCATGAAGTTTTAAATAACCGAACAAGAGATGGATCCCTACAATAATACTATGTTCAACTGTGAAGTAAGATTTGTAAGAAATGTTGAGACAAACATGTGTAATGATGAATTTGATAAAAATCCTATTCTAAATTCCACTCCTAACAAATCAAATGAAGGATGGAATTGATTTCTAGTTTTTATAACAACAAGACAAAAATTCTAAAAGAACTTACAAAAATTGATATAAATCTAATCTTAAGTTTCTTAGAGAAAATAAAAAGAAATGTTGCAAATTAAAGAAATTGCAATAAAAATCACATACTATTGTACAATAATGTCAAATGAACCAAACATGGGGGCTCTACAATATGGTGCATTCAAAGAGAATATAAACATAAACTAAAATCAGATCTCTTGAATTATTCAAAGTGTGCCTACAATCTCAAGTTCAAAGTTTTCTTCTTCAAAAGATCAATGTGCTATTACAACCAAGTTTTGGGTTTAAATACATCATGAAACATAAAAAAATTAACATATTTTTATCTCTGAGACTGATGACACATCTAACAACTTCCTATTTCATTTGGTTTAAGCTCATAATGTGTGATTTCCTCCATGATTTGAAGTACAATTCAAATCCCTGTGTGAACAACCGACCACACATAAAATATGGTTTTACATCTTTAGAAAAACCTCAGAATCTCCCAAATCACAGCTTTTCTAGAAAACATTCTCACATGTTACCCAAATTGTCTCATTCAGCACAAAACCCATGTTTTAATTTTTCAATGTTTGTCCTAATCACCTCATAAATTGCATCGGAATTTATCAGCCTGTTGTAACAACATGATTTTTTTTCTTGAGTGATAAAGTTGACCGTGCATTGACTGGTCATTTGTGAGTTAAGTTTATTGGTTCAAGAGGGAACCCGTCCATTCCATGAAGATTTTTATCATGCTCCATGTGTCGATTTTACCTGGATCATGCTGGAAACATGCTAACGACAAAGAAATTACCAGAAGTTAACTTTTCTGGTAAAAATTGGTAAAGTTGATTTACAATGCATCAAATGTTATGAAATTTCACAAATTAAACATAAATGATAAAATACATTGGTAAGTGTTTTATTGATCAAAATAGGTGCAAACTGTAATAAAATTGGTGGAGGATAAGTTTATTTAGGCCAATATATGGTTTATTAACATGGAAAAATATCATCAAAATTGAGGCCCAACAACGACGCCACAAATGACGAGCTTTTCAATTAATTCCTAATTAATTTAGTATGCAAATGAATATTTGTGCATTTAATTATCAATCTGAGGCCGTATTACACTTACCTCTATCGTGCAACATATATGTAAGTATAATGTTGTAATTTCCAATGGGTTGTAGTACTTTCAAATGAATGTCACAAGGCAAGATACCTATTGGAATCACGATTTAGAATAGGCGTGAAGTGCATATTATTAATGGATATGATACACATATATACATATCTATATGACCTTTGGGTTCTCTTCAAAGGTCTCTTAGACTCCCAACGTCAATTACATTATCTTGACTCTTCACATTATGTGAAGTTTGTAACCCCAAGGATTATGTTTCCAACATTCCCCCCTTAATCTGAAGGGGTCTATGTGAGTCCAAGGTGAGAGATGATATATAAAAGTGGGAAAATGAAATATGGAAGTGTGCAATTGTTGATGGTTGAATGTCCTCTCTGAATCTGGTGGTTTTGGGATTACCAAAAACCGAATGGCTAGCAGAAGATGATGTCTTTTACTAAATGGAGGTGGTGTTTTAACGAAGACCACAAACCAATCTGGTGGTTTAAGGATGACCACAAATTATGGAACCTTTCTCTAGGCTCCATGGTTCTTGGAACATTTCCTAATTTAGCTAGAAGCTGGTAGCTGGTGTCTTCTGCTAATTGGAAGGGTTCTTGAATGTTGGTTTAAAGATGACCATAAAGTGTTCAGTGGTAGAAGTTGAATGTATTCTACCAAGTGGAGTTTTAAGGAGAACTTCAAACTGTTGTTTGGAAGAAGTTGTATGTCTTCTACTAAGTGGTGGTTTAACGAAAACCACAAACCAATCATGCTTGCTTGTTATTTATCGACTGACAGGACCTTGAAATTGGAAGCCTGATTCTCAATCTCTGATGTTGTTCCCCCCTATCAGGGATAAGTTGAGAAGATGGAAAATTTTCCACTATAATATGTGTCAATACATGAGAGTGAATTTGTCGATATGACTGAGATATCTTCTTGACTATTGATGACCATCACGAAGAATCCATCCACCCATGGTGATTATTTACTCTTGTAGACGTCTTGTGTTTGAAACACTTATTTGAAGGATTATTCTGTTGTACACAATGCTCACAAGGATGAATATCCAAACATTGATCTTCCATGTGGCCATCTATTTGACAATGTTGGCATGTCGAAATTTTCTCTTGAACTAGAGCAGGTGAATCTGAACTTTCTTCAAGGAGTGCAACACTTAGAAACTGAATTGGTTTGGTGTAATCCATATTATGAAAGGTGACATCATTTTCATATCTGATACTTCTGTGTTTGTTATTTTTTATTTCTTCCCAAGTTTTGATGATCTAGTTGGAAATAGGAAGATGATCTTTATATCTACTTGAATATGGAGCTAGCTCATTGAGTGTCTGTTGCACTGGATATTGGCATGAATCAACATCATCATATTCATCATCTTAAAAAATAGGGTTCTGAACAAGGACTAGCTCAGAATGTTGTCGAGGATTCTGTCGCTCAAGTGCATCATGAAGAAGACAAGTCTGGGTTTGTAGCAGGGATGATTTGTGTAATAACTCTGTTTCCCCTAGCTTGTAAATATAACTATAACATGAAGGTAATGTATATATTTTTGTTACTAAATAAAATGGAAGTTGTTGCACAACTGCTGAAGGGGTTTCCAATGTAAATAATGATGCATGAGGGAGATGGTGAGGGGAACCAATAATGGTTGAAATGACCCTTACCATACCAATACTCTATTGGATTGAAATTGTTCAGACCCAGAACAATACTCTAACTCAGAGAATTTAATTACTGGTCAAGATGGTAGTTAGTAAGTCTTCCTCAAGAGTCAATGAGGAGATGGGAAAAGTACCCATATGGAAACTTCCTGATCTGACCCAAAAAATGGGTAAATGGACCCACACAATATTGTTGAGGAAGGAAAGAAAAGGAAGGAGAATCATGGGAAAAAAAAAGGACGTAGTGGAATGGTTCTGGTGACCATTTTCTGAAGAAGGAGAGCATGTGCAACTCTTTGGTTCTGAAGAGAACTGAGAAAACAAATATTTTTATGGGTACAAGAATTGTTGGGAAACGTTTTTCTAGTCAAGATGATAAATGAAGCTGCAAAAATATGGAGTGCTTGAGGGATCAATCACAAGAACCTCCTATTCTTTGTGGATAGAAAACTAATCTTCTAGAATTCATGTGGGAGAAGGAGAGTGACCTCCATCCTTGGTTGTTGTTGAACATAAGGAAGAATTTCTCTTAGGGCCTCATGATCTAGATAGGGGGTGGCCAGTGGTAAATACTTCCAAGAGTTTTTGTTCCTACGGTTGGATGGAAAATGACATCCCTTTCAGCAGTTGTAGCACTATATGGCTTCTCGATAAATATATTTTTCTAAATATCTGTAGTGTTAAGTTCAGAGAAATTTATAGACTATGTTTTAGAGACGCGTAAGTTAAATTTCTGACAAAAGTGGCTTGAGAAATTTATGTAAATGGAAGATAATGTTTTAGATGAATCTCATTTGATTTACTTCCATATCTCTTGTCTACATGTGTGTTAAAATAAGATTTATGAGAGTGGATGTTGTGGTTGACTACATTGCATAGTTTAATGCATGCATTGGAAATGATGAATGAACAATTAAAAATATCTATAAAGCATCTGAAAATGGAGATTTATTTATGCATATTAGTGTTCTATTTTAGTTTTCCTCAAGCCTTATTATATAAAAAATGTAGAGTATATCAAATCTGGGTTTGGACTTTATGGAAGCAACACAAATATTTAAAAATGCAAAAAACTCATTATAAATAGGTAGTAAGGAAGAATAATTTGGAAATAAACATGACCCTTCCTACTTGAATCAAAATATAAAATACCATTTTTATTTCATTTGGGCATTAGTAAATGTTTATGCTAAAATTGTGTTAAATTCCTATAAATTTGGGAAGAATCCCCATAATTGTGGTGGGTTGTAATTTTGGGTAGAAATATAAAATTTACTGTGGAGGATATTCTTTTCCTTAAGACTAATTTCTTTAAATTTTGGGTAAGAAAAGTAAATCACAGTAAAAGGAGCAAATCTACTCCTTTACCCAAGGAGGAGAGGAAAACTAGAAATATGAATTTAATTCCAAAATGGATAAATTTCAAATTGTTTGATAAAGACTCAAAACTATATTTCTTTTCCTTATTTTTCATGCATGGGCAAATAATTTCATTTAAATTCTCCACGTAACCGTGTAGGGCTATGGAAATATATGTATATATCTATATACATATACATATACACATACATATTATTATTATTATTTCTCTTATGAAAATGGAGTTTGTCCTTATTTTTCATGCATGGGCAAATAATTTCATTTAAATTCTCCAAGTAACCGTGCAGGGCTATGGAAATATATGTATATATGTATATACATATACATATATGTATACATATTATTATTATTATTTCTCTTCTCAAAATGGAGGTTGAAGTTCCTGGAGAGTAAAAGGCCTCAGACCAAAAGAAAATATAACTTAATACTATTCTATTGTCAAAGTACACCATGAAATAACTTGTGACTAAATGCCTTAACCATCTTGTGGTCTTCGGGACTTCGGGACTCCAGAGGTTTG
>JZKD02S0659714.1:0-15506 GCA_000966675.3 Picea glauca
CACTGTGTTTCAGCATATGTTCCAGCACTGTGTTTCAGCATATGTTACATCACTATTTCAGCATATGTTCCAGCACTGTTACATACCTGTATTTCATTCCTTATATTTTTATGTATTTGAATCAATATGATAATTGTTTTTGGTAGTGACGGTTACAAGTCCTTGTGTGTGCCTAAGTTGGCACACACCCTGGAAAATGGTTTCCATGCGTGTGGTACAAATATTGTGACGCACGTTAGTGAGGATTTGGGGACATTACAGGTTAATATCGTAGAATAATTTTATGGTAGCATGCCTCAATAAAAGATATAGTTATGTTATAGTTTTGTATCAAAGAAAAATTAATTTTTTGCTGGTAATGGGTACGTTATAGGTTCTGGGGCTGGTTTAGATGGATCCATTGACGACATAGGAGCATGAGGGATTATATCATATAATGTGCTATACTGAGAATAAATCAAATCTAGATTTGATTTATTCTAGATTTGACAATGTCGCTTATTGCATATTGATGACTAGCAACCACTTGCAGATGGTCTCCTATTGCAGGCTAGATGACTCACGACACCCCTTGTAGGATTTAAAAATTGCATATTCTCATAGTTTTTTGGTAAAATCTGGATGTGTATGATCTAAAGGGTTTGTAATTGGTCTATATTTTTGAATCCTCTCTCTGTTTGAGTCTCTTATCATACCTTTCGCTTTAGATATAGATTTGAAGTGTGTTTGAGTGGCTTGTTTGGATTTCTCTTTTTCATTTGTTTGTTTTTTAGTGATCCATTGGGTTGGGTTGTGAACCCAAGAGATTTAATATGATATGGTAGTGTCTTTTGTCTGGTTGCATTTGGTTCAATTTTCCTTTTGCGATTGAATTTTACATTGCTAGATCCCTTTTTCCTTATGAGTTTTGGGTTGCGATTCCTATAGATACATTGGAGTGTGCCTTGATGCATCACTATCAATATCATATAGCCCTTGCTTCTTGTTTGCTAGTTTTTGGTTTGTAGGTTTGTTTTCTTGATTAGTTTAAGAAACTTTTGGCATCTCAATAGAAAATGAAAAAAATAATTCTTGTATAAAATCATTTGAGTATTAGAAAACAAAAGTGCATTGTTGTGTTTGGTTGAAAGATCTTAGCTTCTTGGCTTGTCTTGCATGATTGTTATGTGATTGTTGATTGTAAAACATGAAAATAAAAAAGCTTGTTTCCCTCCCATAGCTATAATTCATTGAATTGAACAACTTGCATTGGCATCTTTGTATTGCTTTGGTTTGAAAGAGTCATAACATCACTTAAAGTTTCATCCATTTCCCTATGACTTAAAAATAACCATAAGAAAAGAATACCTTAATCTAAAATTCATTAGATGATTTTCTTGCTAAGCAAACCAACATTAGCATAAGACTTAAGGCATTGGAATAGGATTTGAGAGATGACTCTCCAAGACCGCAAAACGAAACCTAGAGTCATTAAAGAGTGTGTAAACCAATTTTCACAACTAGTGTGTCGAGAGCCTCCTTTAACACATGAGTTAAGTATGAGGTCGCATTTGGAAAAGTAGGGTGATTACCCCTCTTTGATTGTATTGGTGTTTGTTGGACCATTTCAACTACTACGCATACAGGGTTTTCATTAGTTCCCACACTTATATGTGAGGTATATCTTTCGAAGATTCGTGCATAGTTACCCTTCCCTTACATGTGGTTAGACCTACAACTATTTTCCCACTCATTGATTGTGAAAGTGGTAACTCCTAGTTAGTTACATAGGTTACGATTGTTGACATATTGTAACTTTGAAGAATAAACTAATTATCTTTGAGTTATTATCTTATAGATCAAATCCCCTTTTGCAGATTGATCATGTTGGGTCTTGTATAAAATCAAATCCCCTTTTGTGGATTGGTCAAACCATATTTATATGGTGGTATTTGTAAACTCTCCCCCTAGTGTTTATAAATTTGTTTTAACCACTTCTAGAAGAAGTTGGTCCTACCATGTGAAGATACATAACCCTAGTGCCTCCTCAACTAGTATTTTTATGTGAGGATGGTGGCTCACTTACATACTCTCACACTCACTCATCTTGTGCACATGGAAGTTGCAGTTATGGGAGGAAGGAGAAGAGAGGAGCATGCTTCGTCTTGGTTTATCTTTGGTGGTTTGGTCCTAGTCTTGGCATTGTATTGGAAATCTATTATTGAGGAAGTTTTTTCTAGGTTTTCTCCTCCATGAGGGTTTCTTAGGATAAAATGTTGTGTACCTTGTGATTGTGTTTCTTTATGTGATCCTTTTTACGCTTTTGTTTTGGAAATGCATTGAATTCTCATGTAATTTGGAAATAATCTAATAATAACAGTAAAACTTAACATGGTATTAGAGCTTGACTGAATAGAACATCTTTCACTAGGTATAAAAAACGTCACTCTTGTCGTACAAGAAAATTAGGATTTTTACTAAAGAGGAATTTTTGACAAAAAACTATATTGGGAAGTGTGCCCTGCCCTAACACATATTTTGGCAGCTTGAGCGAACAATTTCAGTTGCCAGATTCCTCGAAAAGTCAAACCCTAGTTTTGACTGGTACCAGAAAACCAAAAAACCAGGAAACTAGAACTAATACTAGAAGTACTAGTCCAGAATTGCATAGGTCAAGTTTCAAGGGGTAAAAATTGGAATTTTTTGAAAGATTCAGCTCCAACAAAACTCTCCTCAACGCAACGTATCTATTACCCGAATCAAAATTCTAAAATTCAAAGTTTGAGAAATTAGGGTTTCCTCATAAAACCCTAAGTTGCATTTGCAGTGCCAATTCCTTCACGTCCATTTCTTTGCACTAGTTGCAGTGAAATCCTTTGTGAAGTGTTGGCACTGATTTTTATTGTCCTAGTGCACCTTACCCTAGAAAATATACAACTACCTTTAAATTACAAGTTGCAACACCTTTGAAGTTTTAAAAGGTTTGTTATTTATTTCCGCTATTGTCGGATGGTGCCACTACCTACCAATACTGTTAGAGGTATGTACTTACATATGTTTAAAATTTATTATTAGTTTTAAAGGGTATTTGTAGGATAAATGATCTTTTATCTAAATAAAAATCATAGATCCAGAGGGATCTCATATCCAACACATTCAAATGAATAATGCACCCTAGGTTTGATTATTTTGATATGCATCTATTTGTTATGACATTATTTTGATCTTATGAACATCTAGGTTGCATTTTAAAGTTATAACTATCATACTAACAATTGGTCAAAATTAAAGTCAAGGTATTAGATTGATTAAAAGTTGGGATTATAGAGTTTATTCTCAAACTTAGCTTTTTGTCAAGAAATCATATTATCTCAGTACAGAGGATATGTTGAAGAGAATACTTGTCATCTTGAGTGAAGGAGACTGGGAAGAAAAGAAACAACACTCATTCTTGAGGACAAGACTCCATCTTTGATTGATTAAGTTGATAATATTCAAATTTGCACATGTCAAGTTTGATAATTGCCTCATTACAAGTAAACACTATAGTTGAGATATCAATCTTTGAAAAGTTTTATACTTGGTAGCATGTGAGCATTATTGAGATAAATGTTTACTGTAATAATTTGCGAGATATAACTAACATCTCCTCTAGGAGAAACTTCTTGTTTTGTTTCCAGGTTACCATGGAGGAATGATTGATCACACCACTAGAAGAGTGTTTCTCTCATTTCTTATTATTGCATTTCTTACTTTTGACCCTTGTTTAAGGAAGGTTACAAGTGATAGCTCTAAAGAAGCTACTATGACAATCGTTCTCACTATTGTTTTTATTATTATTATAAATAGTATTATTATTGTTTGTTGTTTCTCCCTTGTTGTTCTTGTTCCGGGCAGGTCATAGGTGATAACCCTGAGGAATCTATAGTGACGGTTGTAAGAGTCAACATATTAGATGAAACATGAAGCATACTATCCAAGTTGTATACATGACCATATACATCCACGTACCAAAGAAACTGAAGAAGAATCTACTCTTGAGATACATAGTATCTCATATGGAGATTGATTGTAAGGAGTAAAAGGCTCCAAAGATGACCAAACATTAGAATAGAACTCACAGTAGACATGGTTAATGGATAATGAAGCCACCTTGATAGGAAGCATAATTCATTTGAAGTCTGACTAAGCTTTTCATATTAAGAATTGGTATTCAAAACCAAATAGATCCTGCAGATACTATGAAGTTTTTGAAGACTTGAAAGAAATCAAGACTTAGAGTAAGTTTGATCTCAGAAAGGATCAAATGAGAAAAAAAAGAGACATCTTCCAGGACTGGCAGACAAATTCCATGAGTTGAGAAGACTAGATCATAGCTTCAGAGACCTCTAGGAGACATGAAATATCCTGAGAAGATTCCCTTGTTTCAGTGACATAGGAGGAAGCAATTCAGAAGGATTGGGATACAATTTTTTCCTTGAGAACAGAAGGGAAGTTAGTGGTGACTTCCAAGATTGATCTAAATAGATCAAGCATGTTGCATATGACAATATAAATATGTACAAATCTTGATTTGTGTCCAGAGGATTCTTCCAGCAAGAGTGAGAAGACTATGATGAGACACTTGCTCTAGTAATAAGAATAAGTATATATAGAATAAACATGATTCATTAAAAGAAGCCGACACAATATGATATTCATAGGGAGAAGGTATGAAAATCCTTGTATTTGAGATTGAATTATCTCCAGTGCCAGTTGGTGCGGTACATGAGTTGGGCCATGGAGACATGACTACAATAGAAGATTGATTGACCTCCAGAGAAAGAGGATAAACTACCCTTGGTGTCAATTATTAAGCCACTCTCAGTTTAATATGAAGATGTTTTTGTGACAAAGTAAAGGAGTTACTCTAAGAGTTTAGCAGCCACAGTGAGAATGGAGTAGTCATTCTAAGCTTCAGATCAGCTGTAGGTGCAGAGTCCCAATCCCAGAGGAATGGTTACAGAGAGAGTAGAGGAAATACTCTCAGGTAGTGAGACAGATAGTGCTTTGCAAAAAGCACATAGAGCTAAAAAGAGCTTGATATGGAAGGATTGATAGTTTTATGATGAGATTGGGCTTTACCAAGAGTAAAGTTGATCCCAAACCTTACTTCAAGATTGAGAATGATGGACCAATTATATTGTTTCCATATATGGATGACTTATTCTTCAGAGATGAAGAAAAAATCATCACAGATTGTAAGAAGAAGCTTGCCGCTAAAATGAAGGACCTAGGCCCGATGCACTATTTCTTAGGTCTTGAAGTATGGCAGAGCCCCGAATATATTTTCCTTAATCAAGGAAAGTATGTAGTTGAAATACTGAAGAATTTTGAGATGTTGGAATGTAAAGCCATGACCACACCCATGGAGAGGAATTTGAAGCTCCTGGATGATACTTTGTCAGAATTAGTTGATGTTACTCTATACGGATAGATTATTGGTTCATTGATGTATCTAACGAATACTAGGCCATATATATGCTTCGTTGTGGACACCTTGAGTCAGTATCTGGTGAAGCCCAGACGTGTTCACCTTGTAGCTACAAAGCATGTGATGAGATACCTTAAGGGTACATTGGATTATGGTTTATGTTATACTGGAGATCATGGCTTCAGACTATATGGTTATGTTGATTCACATTGGGATGGAAGTGCTTCAGACAAAAAAATCACTTCAGGATATTGTTTCAGTCTAGGGTTAGCCGTGACTTCATAGCGAAGCAAGTGTTAACACATAGATGTGTAAGGGTCAAAAAATCATGTTAGTTTTGTTTTTTGAGTCATAGGGTTTCATAATTTATAGGTTTTTATGTCTTCTTTCTATAGTCATAACTCAAATTTTGATTTGAATAAGATGAAGTTAGTTTGGCCTTGGTCTAGAGTCTTTGAGTTATGTCTTTGTTATCATGACAAGTTGAATAAATCATCATAGGTCACATCTTTGAACTCTTCATCATCACCTTGACATGTCACACCTCCAAATTGTACACAAGATCCTCTTTTTGTCACCTTCTATTTGTTTAGATGTCAAATCAGATTTGATCTATGCGCTACCAACTCACTAGGAGAGTTCACAACATACTCAAAGTACTCCATGCATTTATTTACCATCATTGCATTTATGGATCCTGCCAAGGGATTTTATTGTTTTCAGAGCCTATTTTTAACAAATTTTTAGGGATCATGTCATTGGATCTCCTAATAGTCTCCTCGGAGTATGCAATTCTTGTTTGAATCAGGCGTTGCGAATTCTTAGACAGGCACTGCGAACTAGCACTACGGATTGGCTGAAGAGGAGGGTTGGAGGTTGGACTACTTGTAGAAACCCTTTTACAATTTCAAAGAAACCAGCATCAAACTCAAGACCACCAAGTACTGCATGAGAGTTTTCATCTTGTTTGAAGATCGAGAAAGGGGTTTTGGCTATTTTTTCCTTTTGGCACTGCGAACTACCACTTCCTTGCTATCCGTTTGCAAAATTCACTTAAAAGGTTCTCTGAACTGTGCCTATTAAACCTAACCACCTTCTAGCCTCATTTAGTTTTCCTCCTGCTCAAAATTTACTTTCTCCCATCATTTTCACCTAGTGCTACAAATTAGCTCACAGAGCATTGGTGAACAGGGTGTTGCAAACCCTCTGTTCCAGCATTGTTAAAACATCATCCTATGCATATTTCTAAAACTGCAACCTTAACAGAGTTAATTATATCCCTATCCATTTTGTAGTGCACAATTGATCATCTATGGGAGTAGACTTAAAATTTTAGGTGTAGTGAAGCTGTTAATCCATTTTTTGATGCTTATAAAAGCCTATTTTGCATAATCTAATCTATGTCTCCTTTCGCTATAAATTTTAGTGGATTTTCCTTAGCTTTTCCTTTTGAAGAATGCCCTGTCTCATTCCTGGATGTGTATAAACTGAATTTTGTAGAATCTCTATACAAGGTTAGACTACTGGAGAAACTTTTGTTATCAAAACCCTAATCTCCTATATTCCCCGTTTCACACATCTAGTAGTCATTAAATATTACATAAATGTTTTCTTCAAGCAATAGTTATGGACAACCCACAACAAAAGAAGACTCATAAGGGAGGTAAAATAGTAAGAACAGATCCCTATGACATGTAATTGCTTGATTTTGAACCTTTTATCAGAGAGGCCTTTCAGAGAGTAGGCTACATCAATTTTTTTCAAAAGACGCAGATGGGGCATCCAAAGGTAGCCAGGGAATTCACACTCAATTTCAATGGGACCAAAACCAAGGTGGGAATGTTAGAATTTGGATTTTTATATTTTTCCATCTCAGTTGCAATAGAGATACCCAACACTAGAGAAAATTGGTTCAAGGCTATGATATTAAATGCTGCTTTCTCCAAGGAATTTCCTAAACCAGAGTATCAAGAGGAAAAAATGTCCAAAGGGGTCCCTAGAAACCATATGCTTGAAGGTTTTGATAAAATGATGAAGGTTATTCAAAGGTATTTCACCTGTGAGGGAATATTTAACATGGTTTAACAATATCACATTAGGTTGTTATTATACTTCACATGGAAAGAAGTAATGAATCTCCCTTTTTACCTCTTTAGAAGCGTTGGTAAGATGATTGATAGAGTTCAATCAAAATCTAAGAAAGTAGACACAGGTGTCTTTCAATTTGGCCTTATTAAAATGTTGGTGATGGAAGAGTTGAGAAAGACAATTATTGATTGGGAAACATTCCTCACCGCATCACACTTTTAGCTGAATGTTTCCCTCACTCCACAGTCTAAGATGCAAATCCATACTCCTGTGGATAATATTGTGTGTTCAGAGGTTAGAAAGAAGAAAAGAGGTGCTACTATGATTGATACATATGACAGAGCCATAAATGAAGTAGAGGCAGGAGGGCCTTCACAGCCTTCACATAGGGAAGCTTCACCCATGGAAGAGCCCATTCCTATGGAGGTTCCTTCAAGAAAATCCACAGGCCTGAGAGGAAGAAATCTTATGTTCCCTTCACCTATTACTATAGANTGGGTTGTGAACCCAAGAGATTTAATATGATATGGTAGTGTCTTTTGTCTGGTTGCATTTGGTTCAATTTTCCTTTTGCGATTGAATTTTACATTGCTAGATCCCTTTTTCCTTATGAGTTTTGGGTTGCGATTCCTATAGATACATTGGAGTGTGCCTTGATGCATCACTATCAATATCATATAGCCCTTGCTTCTTGTTTGCTAGTTTTTGGTTTGTAGGTTTGTTTTCTTGATTAGTTTAAGAAACTTTTGGCATCTCAATAGAAAATGAAAAAAATAATTCTTGTATAAAATCATTTGAGTATTAGAAAACAAAAGTGCATTGTTGTGTTTGGTTGAAAGATCTTAGCTTCTTGGCTTGTCTTGCATGATTGTTATGTGATTGTTGATTGTAAAACATGAAAATAAAAAAGCTTGTTTCCCTCCCATAGCTATAATTCATTGAATTGAACAACTTGCATTGGCATCTTTGTATTGCTTTGGTTTGAAAGAGTCATAACATCACTTAAAGTTTCATCCATTTCCCTATGACTTAAAAATAACCATAAGAAAAGAATACCTTAATCTAAAATTCATTAGATGATTTTCTTGCTAAGCAAACCAACATTAGCATAAGACTTAAGGCATTGGAATAGGATTTGAGAGATGACTCTCCAAGACCGCAAAACGAAACCTAGAGTCATTAAAGAGTGTGTAAACCAATTTTCACAACTAGTGTGTCGAGAGCCTCCTTTAACACATGAGTTAAGTATGAGGTCGCATTTGGAAAAGTAGGGTGATTACCCCTCTTTGATTGTATTGGTGTTTGTTGGACCATTTCAACTACTACGCATACAGGGTTTTCATTAGTTCCCACACTTATATGTGAGGTATATCTTTCGAAGATTCGTGCATAGTTACCCTTCCCTTACATGTGGTTAGACCTACAACTATTTTCCCACTCATTGATTGTGAAAGTGGTAACTCCTAGTTAGTTACATAGGTTACGATTGTTGACATATTGTAACTTTGAAGAATAAACTAATTATCTTTGAGTTATTATCTTATAGATCAAATCCCCTTTTGCAGATTGATCATGTTGGGTCTTGTATAAAATCAAATCCCCTTTTGTGGATTGGTCAAACCATATTTATATGGTGGTATTTGTAAACTCTCCCCCTAGTGTTTATAAATTTGTTTTAACCACTTCTAGAAGAAGTTGGTCCTACCATGTGAAGATACATAACCCTAGTGCCTCCTCAACTAGTATTTTTATGTGAGGATGGTGGCTCACTTACATACTCTCACACTCACTCATCTTGTGCACATGGAAGTTGCAGTTATGGGAGGAAGGAGAAGAGAGGAGCATGCTTCGTCTTGGTTTATCTTTGGTGGTTTGGTCCTAGTCTTGGCATTGTATTGGAAATCTATTATTGAGGAAGTTTTTTCTAGGTTTTCTCCTCCATGAGGGTTTCTTAGGATAAAATGTTGTGTACCTTGTGATTGTGTTTCTTTATGTGATCCTTTTTACGCTTTTGTTTTGGAAATGCATTGAATTCTCATGTAATTTGGAAATAATCTAATAATAACAGTAAAACTTAACATGGTATTAGAGCTTGACTGAATAGAACATCTTTCACTAGGTATAAAAAACGTCACTCTTGTCGTACAAGAAAATTAGGATTTTTACTAAAGAGGAATTTTTGACAAAAAACTATATTGGGAAGTGTGCCCTGCCCTAACACATATTTTGGCAGCTTGAGCGAACAATTTCAGTTGCCAGATTCCTCGAAAAGTCAAACCCTAGTTTTGACTGGTACCAGAAAACCAAAAAACCAGGAAACTAGAACTAATACTAGAAGTACTAGTCCAGAATTGCATAGGTCAAGTTTCAAGGGGTAAAAATTGGAATTTTTTGAAAGATTCAGCTCCAACAAAACTCTCCTCAACGCAACGTATCTATTACCCGAATCAAAATTCTAAAATTCAAAGTTTGAGAAATTAGGGTTTCCTCATAAAACCCTAAGTTGCATTTGCAGTGCCAATTCCTTCACGTCCATTTCTTTGCACTAGTTGCAGTGAAATCCTTTGTGAAGTGTTGGCACTGATTTTTATTGTCCTAGTGCACCTTACCCTAGAAAATATACAACTACCTTTAAATTACAAGTTGCAACACCTTTGAAGTTTTAAAAGGTTTGTTATTTATTTCCGCTATTGTCGGATGGTGCCACTACCTACCAATACTGTTAGAGGTATGTACTTACATATGTTTAAAATTTATTATTAGTTTTAAAGGGTATTTGTAGGATAAATGATCTTTTATCTAAATAAAAATCATAGATCCAGAGGGATCTCATATCCAACACATTCAAATGAATAATGCACCCTAGGTTTGATTATTTTGATATGCATCTATTTGTTATGACATTATTTTGATCTTATGAACATCTAGGTTGCATTTTAAAGTTATAACTATCATACTAACAATTGGTCAAAATTAAAGTCAAGGTATTAGATTGATTAAAAGTTGGGATTATAGAGTTTATTCTCAAACTTAGCTTTTTGTCAAGAAATCATATTATCTCAGTACAGAGGATATGTTGAAGAGAATACTTGTCATCTTGAGTGAAGGAGACTGGGAAGAAAAGAAACAACACTCATTCTTGAGGACAAGACTCCATCTTTGATTGATTAAGTTGATAATATTCAAATTTGCACATGTCAAGTTTGATAATTGCCTCATTACAAGTAAACACTATAGTTGAGATATCAATCTTTGAAAAGTTTTATACTTGGTAGCATGTGAGCATTATTGAGATAAATGTTTACTGTAATAATTTGCGAGATATAACTAACATCTCCTCTAGGAGAAACTTCTTGTTTTGTTTCCAGGTTACCATGGAGGAATGATTGATCACACCACTAGAAGAGTGTTTCTCTCATTTCTTATTATTGCATTTCTTACTTTTGACCCTTGTTTAAGGAAGGTTACAAGTGATAGCTCTAAAGAAGCTACTATGACAATCGTTCTCACTATTGTTTTTATTATTATTATAAATAGTATTATTATTGTTTGTTGTTTCTCCCTTGTTGTTCTTGTTCCGGGCAGGTCATAGGTGATAACCCTGAGGAATCTATAGTGACGGTTGTAAGAGTCAACATATTAGATGAAACATGAAGCATACTATCCAAGTTGTATACATGACCATATACATCCACGTACCAAAGAAACTGAAGAAGAATCTACTCTTGAGATACATAGTATCTCATATGGAGATTGATTGTAAGGAGTAAAAGGCTCCAAAGATGACCAAACATTAGAATAGAACTCACAGTAGACATGGTTAATGGATAATGAAGCCACCTTGATAGGAAGCATAATTCATTTGAAGTCTGACTAAGCTTTTCATATTAAGAATTGGTATTCAAAACCAAATAGATCCTGCAGATACTATGAAGTTTTTGAAGACTTGAAAGAAATCAAGACTTAGAGTAAGTTTGATCTCAGAAAGGATCAAATGAGAAAAAAAAGAGACATCTTCCAGGACTGGCAGACAAATTCCATGAGTTGAGAAGACTAGATCATAGCTTCAGAGACCTCTAGGAGACATGAAATATCCTGAGAAGATTCCCTTGTTTCAGTGACATAGGAGGAAGCAATTCAGAAGGATTGGGATACAATTTTTTCCTTGAGAACAGAAGGGAAGTTAGTGGTGACTTCCAAGATTGATCTAAATAGATCAAGCATGTTGCATATGACAATATAAATATGTACAAATCTTGATTTGTGTCCAGAGGATTCTTCCAGCAAGAGTGAGAAGACTATGATGAGACACTTGCTCTAGTAATAAGAATAAGTATATATAGAATAAACATGATTCATTAAAAGAAGCCGACACAATATGATATTCATAGGGAGAAGGTATGAAAATCCTTGTATTTGAGATTGAATTATCTCCAGTGCCAGTTGGTGCGGTACATGAGTTGGGCCATGGAGACATGACTACAATAGAAGATTGATTGACCTCCAGAGAAAGAGGATAAACTACCCTTGGTGTCAATTATTAAGCCACTCTCAGTTTAATATGAAGATGTTTTTGTGACAAAGTAAAGGAGTTACTCTAAGAGTTTAGCAGCCACAGTGAGAATGGAGTAGTCATTCTAAGCTTCAGATCAGCTGTAGGTGCAGAGTCCCAATCCCAGAGGAATGGTTACAGAGAGAGTAGAGGAAATACTCTCAGGTAGTGAGACAGATAGTGCTTTGCAAAAAGCACATAGAGCTAAAAAGAGCTTGATATGGAAGGATTGATAGTTTTATGATGAGATTGGGCTTTACCAAGAGTAAAGTTGATCCCAAACCTTACTTCAAGATTGAGAATGATGGACCAATTATATTGTTTCCATATATGGATGACTTATTCTTCAGAGATGAAGAAAAAATCATCACAGATTGTAAGAAGAAGCTTGCCGCTAAAATGAAGGACCTAGGCCCGATGCACTATTTCTTAGGTCTTGAAGTATGGCAAAGCCCCAAAGATATTTTTCTTAATCAAGGAAAGTATGCAGTTGAAATACTGAAGAATTTTGAGATGTTGGAATGTAAAGCCATGGCCACACCCATGGAGAGGAATTTGAAGCTCCTGGCTGATACTTTGTCAGAATTAGTTGATGTTACTCTATACAGATAGATTATTGGTTCATTGATGTATCTAACGAATACTAGGCCATATATATGCTTCGTTGTGAACACCTTGAGTCAGTATCTGGTGAAGCCCAGACGTGTTCACCTTGTAGCTACAAAGCATGTGATGAGATACCTTAAGGGTACATTGGATTATGGTTTATGTTATACTAGAGATCATGGCTTCAGACTATATGGTTATGTTGATTCACATTGGGCTGGAAGTGCTTCAGACAAAAAAATCACTTCAGGATATTGTTTCAGTCTAGGGTTAGCCGTGACTTCATAGCGAAGCAAGTGTTAACACATAGATGTGTAAGGGTCAAAAAATCATGTTAGTTTTGTTTTTTGAGTCATAGGGTTTCATAATTTATAGGTTTTTATGTCTTCTTTCTATAGTCATAACTCAAATTTTGATTTGAATAAGATGAAGTTAGTTTGGCCTTGGTCTAGAGTCTTTGAGTTATGTCTTTGTTATCATGACAAGTTGAATAAATCATCATAGGTCACATCTTTGAACTCTTCATCATCACCTTGACATGTCACACCTCCAAATTGTACACAAGATCCTCTTTTTGTCACCTTCTATTTGTTTAGATGTCAAATCAGATTTGATCTATGCGCTACCAACTCACTAGGAGAGTTCACAACATACTCAAAGTACTCCATGCATTTATTTACCATCATTGCATTTATGGATCCTGCCAAGGGATTTTATTGTTTTCAGAGCCTATTTTTAACAAATTTTTAGGGATCATGTCATTGGATCTCCTAATAGTCTCCTCGGAGTATGCAATTCTTGTTTGAATCAGGCGTTGCGAATTCTTAGACAGGCACTGCGAACTAGCACTACGGATTGGCTGAAGAGGAGGGTTGGAGGTTGGACTACTTGTAGAAACCCTTTTACAATTTCAAAGAAACCAGCATCAAACTCAAGACCACCAAGTACTGCATGAGAGTTTTCATCTTGTTTGAAGATCGAGAAAGGGGTTTTGGCTATTTTTTCCTTTTGGCACTGCGAACTACCACTTCCTTGCTATCCGTTTGCAAAATTCACTTAAAAGGTTCTCTGAACTGTGCCTATTAAACCTAACCACCTTCTAGCCTCATTTAGTTTTCCTCCTGCTCAAAATTTACTTTCTCCCATCATTTTCACCTAGTGCTACAAATTAGCTCACAGAGCATTGGTGAACAGGGTGTTGCAAACCCTCTGTTCCAGCATTGTTAAAACATCATCCTATGCATATTTCTAAAACTGCAACCTTAACAGAGTTAATTATATCCCTATCCATTTTGTAGTGCACAATTGATCATCTATGGGAGTAGACTTAAAATTTTAGGTGTAGTGAAGCTGTTAATCCATTTTTTGATGCTTATAAAAGCCTATTTTGCATAATCTAATCTATGTCTCCTTTCGCTATAAATTTTAGTGGATTTTCCTTAGCTTTTCCTTTTGAAGAATGCCCTGTCTCATTCCTGGATGTGTATAAACTGAATTTTGTAGAATCTCTATACAAGGTTAGACTACTGGAGAAACTTTTGTTATCAAAACCCTAATCTCCTATATTCCCCGTTTCACACATCTAGTAGTCATTAAATATTACATAAATGTTTTCTTCAAGCAATAGTTATGGACAACCCACAACAAAAGAAGACTCATAAGGGAGGTAAAATAGTAAGAACAGATCCCTATGACATGTAATTGCTTGATTTTGAACCTTTTATCAGAGAGGCCTTTCAGAGAGTAGGCTACATCAATTTTTTTCAAAAGACGCAGATGGGGCATCCAAAGGTAGCCAGGGAATTCACACTCAATTTCAATGGGACCAAAACCAAGGTGGGAATGTTAGAATTTGGATTTTTATATTTTTCCATCTCAGTTGCAATAGAGATACCCAACACTAGAGAAAATTGGTTCAAGGCTATGATATTAAATGCTGCTTTCTCCAAGGAATTTCCTAAACCAGAGTATCAAGAGGAAAAAATGTCCAAAGGGGTCCCTAGAAACCATATGCTTGAAGGTTTTGATAAAATGATGAAGGTTATTCAAAGGTATTTCACCTGTGAGGGAATATTTAACATGGTTTAACAATATCACATTAGGTTGTTATTATACTTCACATGGAAAGAAGTAATGAATCTCCCTTTTTACCTCTTTAGAAGCGTTGGTAAGATGATTGATAGAGTTCAATCAAAATCTAAGAAAGTAGACACAGGTGTCTTTCAATTTGGCCTTATTAAAATGTTGGTGATGGAAGAGTTGAGAAAGACAATTATTGATTGGGAAACATTCCTCACCGCATCACACTTTTAGCTGAATGTTTCCCTCACTCCACAGTCTAAGATGCAAATCCATACTCCTGTGGATAATATTGTGTGTTCAGAGGTTAGAAAGAAGAAAAGAGGTGCTACTATGATTGATACATATGACAGAGCCATAAATGAAGTAGAGGCAGGAGGGCCTTCACAGCCTTCACATAGGGAAGCTTCACCCATGGAAGAGCCCATTCCTATGGAGGTTCCTTCAAGAAAATCCACAGGCCTGAGAGGAAGAAATCTTATGTTCCCTTCACCTATTACTATAGAAAAGATTAATCCCAGGGGCCTTTTACTAGGGAAACATTCAAGCAAAATGTTCCTGTGAAAAGTGATGTAGAAGAAGCTTCATCTCAAAGGAAGGGTAAATCTAAAGCTCTTGAACAACCCATTGAAATTATTGATATAACTACTCCTCAAGTGGAAAGAAATCCCACTTTCAAGAGGCTCAAAATACAACTCAAAGAAGCAAGGAATGAGGTTGATAAACTGA
>JZKD02S0659791.1:0-15751 GCA_000966675.3 Picea glauca
ATTTTGAATACTTTACAAATTAATATAATTTAAAAAAAAACTTCAAATTAATATAATTTAAATAAAAAAACTCGATTGATGCCATCAATAGAAGATTATTTTTCTACTTAATAACAATTCTTCCTTGAATTATACTTTTACTTCTTCAATTTTTATGGAGTGGAAAACCACAATGTGTTTTACCTATTCGATTCAATTGTTAACAAATGCATGGATCAAATTGTCTCAATTCGATACTATCCTTGAAAGACATACAAATTGTTTTAATTATTTACTGTTTGATTGATTGATTAGAGACTTATTACTTAAATGTCTATTAATAGATGGTTTTAGAAATTGATTACTCTGATATGGAAATTCATGGATTATAACTCGACAACATATATTATTTTTTGATATAAACTCATTGTCATTACAAAGAATCAATAATGAAGATTGTTTACAAGAGGTTCCTTATTTTTATTTACTAATATCCGAATAATACATGTGTGTATTATCTACTCACCTTAGACAATCGGCCTATCCTTTGAAGATTATCCTTCCTTTATATATCAGATTGAAACTTATCAATTTATCGTTTTTGAATCAATCTGTGTAAAATTTAACCCTATGAATAATTGTAGGCGATGGTTGGGTTCAATTCCAGTGATGTCCTTTCAAGTTTCAACCCCACTTTGTTTTCTTGTGTAATTTATATGTATATGCACTGATATATTGTCATTTAACTATTAATCCTGGATAAGTATCTAAATCGAGGCTGGCTCTTTGTTACTAAACCGCCTTAAACTATGCACAATGGCAAACAAAACTAATCTATATTTTCTATTAATATCGCATGTGCAAGTCTCTTTCACTTCACTTCGTTCAAATTGGTCTTTCACTTTATTTCCCTGAGTTCAAATTTAACTAGATATTGTCTGTGCGAATATAGATACTCAGATATTCTTGGCAAGAACTTGTTGCCCAGCATCTCCCCTTGTTTTCAATTCAATGACGACTTTTTATGGGGAAGGTTTGTTTTTTATGTATCTTTATAGCAATAAAATCAAACATAAGTTTTTCTTATGTTTTTCCTTGATTCTCAAAAAAGCATGATGATGAATGATACATAATTTTTATTTCAGTTTTCATGTAACATTTTATTCGATAAAAATCAAAAGAGGATGGTAAGGAGTGAAGGTGTTTTTATTTCAAGGTTTCATTTTTATGAAGATTAGTATCTATAGGGCACTTAAAATGAGTGGTTAAATGTAAGAAACATTCTTAAGATCACTTATGTGCATACATATGCATACTATAGATAACGTCTATTTTTTCATGGAGTTATGGGATTATTCAAAAATAGCATCTATTTTTTCATGGAGTTATGGGATTATTCAAAAATAGCATCTATTTTTTCACGGAGTTATGGGATTATTCAAAAATAGTGGTTGAATCTATGAAGCATGCATGCACACATGTGGACCAAAGCCCACATTCACTCAAACGAGTGGTTGAATGTATGAAGTATGCATTGCACCCCTTGTGTTTACATGTGGACCAAATCCCATGCACATGTTCTCTTAAAAGGCTTTGTTATGAACATACAAATTTAACCCATATATGTCCCCCCCTCGGGTCAGTCATAACAAGCTTACCAAATGATGTGTAGAGAAGTGGACAAAAGGATACATCCAAGTCCTCCTTAATTAAATGATATATTTATTTGTCTAGTGCCTTAAGCTTTAAGCTAACCATGGGGTGCCTACTAATATGTGTTGAAGACACTATAACCAACATCATTATCACACATTGATGGAAACAAATGTGTGTATGATTATGTTGATTGCAAAAACCTTGCACATGATTCGAGGGAGAAAGTTACATATTCATTGTCATCACCATCATAGGTCCATGCCATGTTGATAGTCTTTTCTATCACTAACAGACATAGAAGACAATGCCACCTCGCTTGTGGAAGGTCCTACATTATTCTCATTTGAAGTCCTGATGATGACTCCTTCATCTGGTTTGGAGTTCAATTCTCCCTTCAATGCCCTCATTATGACCTCCATGTCTCATTATCCAGGTGGATATCGGTGGCCACCCACCTTTTCTAACTGGCTCAAAACAGTTTTCTAGCAGTTTTGGTAATTTACTATTTTTAGCAGTTTTTCAGGTCCTAAACTTCAGGAGTCGTTTTGAGGCCCTAAACAATGTTTTTTGGGAAAACGGGGAGCAACAAGGAAAAATTATTCAATTTTCCTCACATCAAAGTTGTAATCCTCGGATATATCTTTCTAATGAGGTATCGAGCACCCCAAATGGAGATTGTATGAAAAAGTTACGCCTCGGGTAAGTTGACGTATCAACTACCCCCATCGAGGCCCACAAACCTTTTGGCTTTTCATCTTCTAGGGTTAGGGTTTTGGATTTTCCTTATGTTAAAAAGGCCCTTAGAGCTTCATTGTAACAATCATCTTCTTATGAATGCGAGTAGCTGTTACATCTCTTCTCAGAGATAAGCTGCCACCATTCTAGCAAGTCTTTCACTCTGTATTTTTACAGTCTTTGTACATTTTCGCTCATTAATAGAAAATTGTGTATTACTATATCTTTGTGTTTATGGTTGCATCTCTGATACATTTTTGTTATATTATTGGATATCTGTGATATCCCTGTGCATTTCTTTATTATATCTTCGCTCTCATTTCGTGCCAAAATTAATCTGGATCATTGGTATCAGACCAGGCTGCTCTTGATCGTTTTTCAGTGCATGTCCCCGGCGAGGTACAAGTATAGGAAGTTGGGTCTTGAGCTTGTCTATGTTGAGGAAAATCGCTCTCGCACACCCAAGAAACCCTCAATGGCGGAATAAAAGAAAAATGACAGAGTAGACGATTCTATCAACCTGTTGCTTGAGCAAGCTCTCACGCGACAGAGAGACGAAATGATAGAGAATTTTTCCCACATCCTTCAGTGTCTGTCGATAGCATTAGATGCATCTTCATCAAGCGACCACTTTGGAGGCACCTCACCTTTTAAGGTACATGTCAATTTTGATATTCCTATATTTGAAGGTCAGATAGATGCAGATGCCCTAGACAAATGGTTAAATCCGTTATAAGGTTATTTCACTGTTCACAATTTTTTCGACAGAGAAAATATCATCTTCGTGCTCCTTAAGGATCTCCCCCATGTCAAACATTGGTGGGAAACTTATTGGGATAAAATTTCCACAGAGGAGTCTGGAATATATGGGGCCAAGCCCACTTGGGAGTTTTTTGTGGATGCGGTAAATGAACAATATTACCATGTTGGCAACTATGAGGACCAATACATGAGATGGACCAAATTGCGACAAAAGAGGGGCCAAGTAGTTCTGGAGTTCACCAATACCTTCCATACCTTGCGCACCAATATGGGTATCAAAGACTTTGACCAAAATCTAGTTCTGAAATACCGTGGGGCTCTACACATATACATCCAAACTTAAATGGATTTTCTGGACATCTCATCACTCGATTATGCTTATCGATATGATGTTAAAATCGAGCAGAAGTTTAAGCACCAGAACAAACTAGATTTCGGATCTGTAAATCCGCAAAAACCAAAGTATGATAAAGACGACCCTAATAAATAGTCTACCAAAAACTAGTCCAAGCCACAGGAAAAGAAGGGTCACGGGAAGATAAAGAAGGACACCGAAAAATGGTGTGATTTCCACAAAAGCCCCTAGCACAACACCGAGGAATATCGCTCAAAACAGTCATTGGTGTCCAATATCAAAGACACAGAGTCGAACCCTGATTCAAAATTCGATTATGAAAATACTGGTAAAAGATAGATCATCGACGCGGACCCCACTGTTATTGTCGCGACCACAACAATTGAACCAGAAGAATCAACAGATCTTGAAGAGGGGTAGCGCCTTTTTCATTCACAAATGTGGGTGAAGGGGACCCCATAGCATTTTTATTGTTGATAGTGGAAGCTAGAAGAACCTCATCTCAACAGAGGTCGTCAAATAGTTGGGATTGTCGACAACACCACACCCACAACCATACAACATTGGGTGGCTTCACTAGGGATGAAATCTCTGTGTCAGCCAACAGTGTTGATTTTCATATGACATCCATCCCTTCAAGGATGAGGTATTATGTGATTTTTTCCCATTGGATGTCTATGATGTTCTCTTGGGCCAACCATATATGTGGAAGAACCATGTTATCTATGAGTCTCGACCCCGTAGTTGTTGATTAAGGTTGGTTGTCATTGATGACAACCCTTGAAGAAATCCCGGTAGCACAAAGGTTTGGGTAATGGACCCAAGTTTGTTTTACTTAAAGATGACTCATTATTGTCTTGTCATGGTTGATAATAAGTACAAATGGATGAACTACAAAGTGGTCCCCTTATGGTGAAATCCCTCATGGGAAGATGCTTTGCGGATTGAGCTATCCTAGAAGTATGGTTAGAGAACCCATGCTTATTTGTGGAATAATGAGATGAAGGTTAGTGAATTTTTCAGTGAAACTATCCTAGATGGATAGTGTTTGTCATGATATTTCTGGTGGTATGTGGAACGCCACATAACTCCTCACGGTTAGAGAGTTATGGCCATGAGAAGTTGGAGAACTCGGGTTTGGGTAATGGACCCAAGTTTGTTTGATGTATAATGATATGAGTTTGTATATATTTGCAGGTAATACTATTCTATATTGGTGGTGATTCCATTTCTGGTGGTATGTGAAATGTCACATAACTCCTCATGGTTTGAGAGTTATGGCCTTACGAAGTTGGAGGACCCTCATATGCCATTTAGAAGCCCCAAAAGGTCAAAGTAGTCAAAGTGGTTTAAGAGATTTTAGAAGGTAAATAATAAAGTGAAGTGATGAATGTACTATAATTCAAATTGAATAAAAAATAAATTTAATGGAGAAATTAGAAGTGGATTAACCCTAAAATAAGGAAAGTGGACAAAGTGAACTAGAAGATGTTTTTAAGGAAGCTACTTGGAGAGTATAAATAAGAGGCAAGGATCTCTCATTTTAGATCACACTTGAGCATATTGAATATCTATAGGTGTATGAGGTAACCAAAGGATATCTAAACTGAATTTTTGAGGGAAAGTGAAGAAAACAAGGTTGGAATTCAAGGATAAATTCTTTTGATGATGTTTTATAAGGTATGTTATTTACAGGGCATCTCAGCATTTCCGTAATGATTTTTTTATAGAATGATTCAGACCGTGAAATTGCTATGCAATTGAGGAAACATATCCAAGTATCTGTGATAAAAAATGTAGCTTGTGATTTGTTGTATTTTTGGAGTTACACTCTATGGAAAATAGGGTTTGTGACTAGTCCCGAAACTAGTCTAAAATAGGTGTTTCGGGTACAAACATCATAACTTCTTCATAACAGATCCAAATTCAGTAAGAACAAATGTGTTGGTTAGATTACAGTCTGTAGTATGTTGTGTAACATTTTCAGATCGATTCAGAAAATATTCTACGTGGGGAACTCTCTACAAGGTAGCTCTCTAGAATAAGTTAGAATTCAACAAGGTATGCCATTTTTTCTATAACTCATTTTCTGAGAGGTTCCAAGTAGTGACACCTGGAGGAATTGCATAAAAAACACTAAAGAACATTTTGTATCAGTTTCATATCTTTATTTATTACAAGTACAATGTTATGATTATTTCAAGTTAGGGTTGTTGACTAATCCAAAACTAGTCATGTGAGACTAAAGAAAAGTTTGATGAAAATGATAATCTCTTGTTGTTAAAATTAAGGAAGGTTTGTAGGTATGTGATCATATACACCAAGTCTATTACTGATTTACAAATCATATTTGGATGATGAAATTGATGAGGGATTTTGGTTAAGGTACATACTTGGTACATGGTTGGTTGCACTTGTTTATGGTACATGTTGATTACATGTTGTTTAGTACAGGTTGGTGCATGGTTCATGCACTTGTTTATGGTACAGGTTGATGTACATGTTGATGCATGGTTGATGCATGGTTCAGGTTTATTGGTATAGGTTTACAATGGTATATCTCACAGTGATAGTGTGACAGTGTTTCCATCATTCTACTTCTACTTCAGCGTGGTTGGATGGGGCGAGGACAGGTGGTTGTAGCTGGAGAACATAGGGGGTTGTAGCCTCCTTCTGGTTGTAGCCAGAGAATTGGGGAGTTGGAGCTTCCCTCAGGTTGTAACTTGAGAAACTAGGGGGTTGGAGCCTCCTTCTAGTTGCAACTGGAAAACAAAGAAATTTGGTGCTTCCAATGAATGTAATTCTTCAAGACATATAAGAAAAAGAAATTTGTGGGTTTCTCCTGCTTTGGGTTTCCACGTAAAACACTGGTGTATTTTGTATGTGTATGATTGTTCATTTTTTCATTGCTCATTATTGGATGATAATTCTACATTAATATAGCACTAGGATTATTTGGTTTTAAAAGAATTATAATTGCTCTATTACCAATTCACCCCCTCTTTTAGTAATCCACTAGTAGTGTCATTGTTACTCTGGGGAGTCATCTCTACAAGATACCAGAGGTAGTCCCAACTATTGTCCCACCTAAATAGTGTCGCAAGGTAGTATCTCATACTACAAAATTCAGTAATCGACAAGCTAAGCAACACAACTTCTCCAACAAAGTAAGCATCTCATCAAGATGCAGATTTAGCAAACGCTTTTCCCTCTCCCCTGGGCACTCAACACAATAGAGACCATTGCTTCCTAAGGAGGGAGGATTGATCCAAATGGATATCGGTGGTCACCCACATTTTCCAACTGGCTCAAAATAGTTTTCTGGGAATTTTGGTAATTTACTGTTTTTAGCAGTTTTTCGGGTCCTGAACTTCCAGAGCCGTTTTGAGGCTCTAAACAACGTTTTTTTGGGAAAACATGGAGCAACATGGAAATTCTTTCGATGTTTCTCACATCAAAGTTGTAATCCTCGGAAATATACTTCTAACGAGGTATCGAGCGCCCCAAACGAAGATCGTATGCAAAATTTACGCCCCCGGGAAGTTGACGTATCAACTATCCCCATCAGGGCCCGCAAACCTTTTGGCTTTTCATCTTCCCGGGTTAGGGTTTTGGATTTTCCTTATGTTAAAAAGGCCCTTAGAGCCTCATTGTAACAATCATCTTCTTTTGAATGCGATTATCCGTCACATCTCTTCTCAGAGTTAAGCTGCCACCATTCTAGCGAGTCTTTCACTCTATATTTTTACACTCTTTGTACATTTTCGCTCATTAACAAAAAATTGTGTATTATTGTATCTTTGTGTTTATGGTTGCATCTCTGATAGATTTTCGTTATATTATTGGATATTTGCGATATCTCTGTGCATTTATTTATTATATCTCCACTCTCATTTCATGCCGAAAATAATCCGGATCATCTCTTTGGGAGGCCTGGAAGATCCACACAACGTCAGTGTCTTGGTTTTTGGATGTATCGTATGAGTAGAAGCACCACGAAGCCAAGACTTTCCCCCTTAATATGCTTCTGATTCTAGATGGCTTTGGCAGCTTCAAGTTTGATCTTCTGACCTTCTCCATCACTGCTCTACTTCTTTTATGAATGTACATTCATTCATGAAAAACATTTCTCATGGAAAGTTGTATTTTTTTCCCTTATAAATCTATGGAAGTTGGTCCAAGCAACAATTGATTTTTTGTTTGCAATATGAGTGAATTTTAGTCTACAAACAAGAAATCGAAATTATTTAGCATGTATTGGTAGACTTGACAACTCCATCTGTCAATCAAAATGTTATCTCCTCCCTCTATGAGCCAATGAATGGCATAGAGTTCCCATCAATAAAACATTCAAACACATTTAGGTTAGTTGATGTAAACTCAAATCTCTATCAACAATTTTATGCTAGATGATGTCTCTTTGAAAATCCCCTCGTTCTCTCCCTTTTACGTTAATTATTTCTCTACGAGTGTTGTCGACATGGAAAGGATAAGGATGAAAACGAGGCTTACCTGGCCCTTCATTAGTGTGTCATATAGGTGTTATTTCCTCAACTCAATTTCATAATGGTTAATAGCATAGGAATGTATCGTGTCCAAGTAATTGTTTGAAGATGTACAATACTACCACCATAAATTTTCTATTTGGATGACCACACACTGTAAGTTTTCAATAGAGAAACTCACACCACTAGATGCAAAGTATAGAACATAATATATAATTTAAAGGCATCATGATTCCATAATTCTTATTGCTATTTTTTAAAATTGTAAATGGATATTTTTAAATATTATAGACATGGTCAAATGGACATCCATCATAAGCATCCCACATCTATCATAAACATCCCATCCGTTGGACTAATAAAAAATTTATGCAAGGGAAAGGAGAGTGAATGTTTAATAGGTAACAGTAGGGTGTCAAGAAGAGTTCAAGATTTATATGTTTTTAGGGTGTTGGTAGGGTACCTTTGTTCAACATTTCCCACACAAAAAGTGTGTTGTTGTCCATTGCAATTGGTAAATTTCATGCATTTTTTAACATAGACTTACTTTGTGTGACCATTGCCCTCCCTCAATGTTTTACATTTCATATGTTTTTGTCTCATTTCTTATGGTTTTGGTTATTTCATGCATTTTCTAACATGTTTCAAGTTTTTTTAGGGTTCACCCCCTTTGGAAATGAGAAAATTATCATATTGGTTGTGACAATGTGACTTAGATTTGACATATCTCATTATTTCAATTGCGATGTAGATAATTTGATGGGGATTTGAATTTGGATCCAATACTGGAGTTGTCCACCTGAGTTGGGGAGGGATGCAATAGAAAATGGTGACACACTCTTGTTGTAGACACAAGACCCATCACCTAGGCTATCACCATCACAAAGACAAATCAAGGGGCTTTGTTGAGCAAGCATGAAACTCTAGAATCCATTGTTAAAGCCTATATGTTATACAAAAAAGTTAAAGCCTTAGAATTCAAAGAGAATCAACAAAAGTGAAAGGGATTTTCCCATCAAACTGGAAAAACTTCAACCTCTTATGAAGCCCAAGAGTGAGTAGGAGTTGCCCACTTTGTTTAAACCATGCATAATAATCACTTTGATTGAGCAACAAATTTTTCTTGCCTCTAACAACAAGATCATCATTTTCAAGTTTTGAATTTGAATGAAAATCAAACATGATGCGACCTTAACCTATTGACATCATCAGTTCCTAAAATCAAATATTCCAATTCATTACTTCTTAATTTTGTCAAACCATTTACTATGACAATGTCACATTTGTCTTGATGTCTTCTTTGTCAAACCAAGCTTGTTTTTTTTTTCAAATCCCTCTCCACTTTGCAACTTCAAATTTTCTTCTTTGTGCATCTATTTAGGAATGTGATTTGCTACATATGAATAGTTATCGATCATGAATGGTACCAAATACCGAACCATCTGAAAATATTATTTTAATATATTATTCATGAAACCTATTCAGTGAATTCTTTATTAGTTATCCATGAACCATCCAACACACTTATCTTATCTTCAAACAACATATCATCTTGATTAACTTTGGCGTTCCTTTTCTCCATTTCGGGGGTTATCTTATCTTCAAACAACATATCATCTTGATTCACTTTGGCGTTCCTTTTCTCCACTTCGGGGGTTTGTTAATTCTTATAATGTAACCCGAGCAAAGCTAAGCTGGACGTTGCCCGTAGCTGAAGGAAAGTCACTGTCAAGGTAGCCGCCAACTTTGACCAATAGCGTGTTTGAAAAGTTAATCTGGAACGAATTTACGCATGCAAGTTGCGATGTAGATGGATCATTAAATGGTCGAAGTCACTTCGGGAATTTGTTAATTCTTATAATGTAACCCGAGCCAAGCTAAGCTGGACGTTGCCCGTAGCTGAAGGAAAGTCACTGTCAAGGTAGCCGCCAACTTTGACCAATATTGTGTTTGAAAAGTTAATCTGGAACGAATTTACGCATGCAAGTTGTGATGTAGATGGATCATTAAATGGCTGAAGTCACTGAAGGCATGGGAGTAAATGCGTGGCATTAAGGTGGTGTGTGTTGAGCCTTATTTGTTGAACAAATTTGAACGAGGCCCGTCCCTCGGGGTAGTTGGGGTGTTAACCAAAACATTGATATATTTTCGAGGTAGAGTAACAATTGGCTCAGGTAGTTTATTAAAGAGTTTATTAAAGAAAGGGGACTAAAAGTTAATGAGATGTCATGGCAATTGGGGTAAGCATTATTCACTATGCACTAAGTCAATGATTAGTTTATTGTATAGTTTTCTAAGTTATAAAAAGTACAGGGTGTAGTTTATGCAATTTTCATACCCATCCAAGTTGATGGTGATGGTTTAGTCATCCATACAATTTCGAAAACTCAATTTTCGGCTTGCTCGACTGTTTTGTAATTGAAACATGGAAATGGAGGTTTGTGGAGGGGAGGGCCAAGTGAAGCTTGTGCGATCCGTGAAGCGACATCCACCCATGATTTCGTGAAGAAACATTAGTTTTTGGTTTGTGCGATTTGAATTCGAGCAATGGTGCTCCAGGTAAGAAAAACTTGTTAAAAAGAGGAGCCCATCATAGAGAAAGAGCAGAAGCTTGTTCCTCAAGCTGAGAAGAAGCTGCCTAAAGTGGCTGGAGACAATCAGGACAAGAAGAAGCACGAGAAAAGCATTAAGATGTACACGATCTATGTTTTAAAGGTTCTCAAGCAAGTTCACCGAGACATCGGTATTTCTAGCGAGAACATGGGAATCATGAGTTCTTTCATAATGACATATTTGAGAAATTGGCAAACGAGACATCTAGATTTGTCAGGCATAATAAGAAGCCCAAGAAACTCGTCATGTACAATAAGAAGCCCACCATTATCTCGAGAGAGATTCAGGTACAATAAAAAGCCCACCATAAGGCTTACTCTTCCCGGGGAACTCACCAAGCATGCCATCCCCTTGGTACCAAGCCGGTTACTAAGTCTACAAGTCATGTCATCCAGTATTTTCTAAATTAAATTTAATCATGTCTTTGAACACCACATGTACTTTGGAATACTTTACATCCTCTTTTAATTTTTGAGGAATCAAGTTTATCTTTATGAGTGATGTGTAATGGCCTCCGAGTTTTTCCCCTCTGAGATTCACACCCTTTTTGTTACGCCCCCTTTTTTTTGTTCCTCCCCCCCTTGTCGGGCAGGTGGACATGACCCCGCACCAGTGTGTCTGTCTCGACCTGGTCTCATTCCCTCCTTCCTAGTCGTTTCACCTTACTCGGCTTCAAGCTCCCTCACGTGTTATAATGTTGCATGCCCTCGATACATTTTTCTTAGGGGCCAACCAAAAATAAAAGATGATTGTTGTGTTGGTCCTCAACCTACCTATTTACTTGACCCGAAGCCGCCTTATCATAAGCATCTACCTGACTGATCACAAGCGACTGTCAGTGAGCAAATATGTATGCAGTAATGGCCCCCCTAATATAAACAAGGCTGTGTGGCAGTGCAGTCCCTGCCAACGAGGTTAGAAAGCAAATTGTGGAAAATATGGTCGAATTGTAAATGAAACGAAGTGTTGGGTGCAAAATGTATATCACAGAAATGTTGTCTACAACATGTATATCAAGGAACATGGGGCAAAAGTAAATGACGCTTGGCAGGCATAGCACCATCTATTTTTTGAAAGTATATAGGAAACATATATTTTTGAAAGTATATAACAGACTAAAAATTTGTTGATAGTGGAAGAATAAATTTGGAAATTTAAATGTATTTTCCATATGAACTTGTGAAAGATAAAAATATATGAAGACATAAAATTAAAAGGAGATAAGAAATATAAAATTTTAAATGCATTTGTGAACATGGGCTATAAGTAAATGACGCTTGCATTGTTGAGCACCACTTATTTTTAAATATATAAAAAAAGAAAACTCTGTAACATATAAAAAAGTAAATGCATTTGTCATACAGACTGGTGAAGGATAAGAATAGAAGTCTGTAACATAATAAAAATTAAATGCATTTGTCATACAGACTGGTGAAAAATAAAAATAGAGTCTGTAACATATAAAAATTTAAATGCATTTTTATTTGAAATATGTCAAAAAATAAAAGTTTGTTACATACTACTGGAAATTTTGAAATATACAAAAAAATGAAACTCTGTTACATATAAACCGGAATTTAAATGCATTTTTCATGTAGACTGGTATTGGGGCTCCCGCGGACCATTAGAGAAATGTGTACAAGAAACAAGATTTTGGAAAGAAGATAGAGTGCAATACCTGCAAAAATAAATAAATGGAAAGGTATAAGTGTTTGACTATACATCTCTATTTAAGAAACTAGAATAACTAGGTTGATAAAGAAAGGAGGGTGCGATGAGTAAACTTACAATGAGGGTACATATGAGCCATTTGGCTATTTGCTTGTGGCTGTCGTTTCATTGATGTCATCGACAACTGGGGTTTCAAGGATGTCCTCGATGGCTGTTGGAATGTTGGCGACTGCCTATTGCCTTTCGTCGACGGCTTGTTTCAATTGCATTTCGAGCCATTCTTCAATGTAGCTTCTCATTGGGGCGATGTTGATCTCATTTTGGATTTTTATGTTGAAAATATCGTTTTCTAATTCTCGGAAGTCGATAGAAAGATTAGAGAGAACCTGATGAATTTCCTTATTCTGTACTGCATATTTGACTAGTCAGTCGTGGACATGAGCTTGATCAAATTGAAGGATGTTGTAAAACTTTTCTAGAGACAAGGCCTTAAACATAACAACCTGTATATCGAACTCTTGCCTGGTTAAGGGCAAGGAGTTTGCGATTAATTGGGGGTCTTAGAAGTCGTTGGTTTTACCTGCCAAGTCTATATTTGGCAGCCTTGTGAATAATTTATCTTTCTTTGATATGGCTTGTTCACATGATTGAACAATGAGATGCAAGTTCTTCACTTTTTCTTTCCAACAAGTATTCAATTGGACGATCCAGTTTTTGGGTGGAAGATCTTTTTCTCTTCTTTTTGTTTATGTCATATTGTTGACAATCTTGCCAAAAGGAATGACCATTTTTAAAAAGAAATTTTCTTCATCTTTTAACTCATCTTGCAAAAGATCGAGCAAGCTATGTGCCCTGGTTCCAAGGGAAGTGATGGCTTGTTATCTTTTCCACACCTCGGTAACCAGTTTCATTCTTTTTTTGATATTGTTCTCCACATATCCTTTACAGGATGCGAGCAAGGTGGAAGATGCTTTTACATTGGGTGCAGGGGTTCCAGGCATGGATATTGCCAAAGGATTGACAAGCAACGACATAGGAATGAGAGTGTCTTCCAATTCCTTGACCTAGGCCTTCAGTTTGGCATTCTCGGTCCCCATGCCTCCAATGGAATCATGAAGTTCTTCTCCGCTCACGGTGTGAAGTTGACAGATTTGGGACGACAACATGTTGGCAACGTCAACCTCTGAACGAGATTTCAATTTCTTATTTTTAACATTTTTTTTCTCAATTATCAATTCTTTGGACCGGCTATCAAAAACAACGCTCTGTAACACAAAGGATTCATCTTCGTAAAAAGATTCGGTAACGGATATGTCCATTGGATGGCTATGGTGGATGGCGTCTCCAGGATGATCAAGGAAGCAGATCATGTTATCTAGAACAGTGTCAAGTTCCATGTTCTCACTCTGAATTTCTGGCTCTTCTGCCTGCCCCAGATTTTTTTTTCTCTTCTTCTCTACTAGAAGCTTGTGAGAACTATCAATTTTAGAGTGAGGAGGGTCATTATCTCCTCCTTCGTTTGAAGAACTCTAGGTTTCTTTGTTGTTGTGGTGGGTCGTTCGAGCGATGCTCTAGGATGTCGTACTTTTTGGAGTGGTATTTGTGGATTGAACAGTCTTGTCACTGGGGCCTTTCCCCTGTTGCGTGTACAATTTAGTACAACTTTGCACTGTGTCTACATCCCTGACATTAGAGGCAGGACCATTGTTGCCACTGTCTTTATTTTTGGGTAGGTGTTTTTTTACAAAACAATCCCCGAGGTCAAGTGTTTGTAAATGTTGTCTAAAAATATCATAGGGGTGAAATCCTCTTATGATTTCAACATATCTCAGGTTGGAGATGCTAAAATGTGCTACGGAATCGTCAATTTTGTTGACGTTTTTCAACACGAACTCCCCTATTTTCCAAGGTAGAGAAATGAACTATTTTTTTTTCTTCCTTTGGAACAGATGGAACCAGTAGTTGTATTGACGTGCTACTTCTACAACAAACATTATGTCCGTAATGTGACATGGAAGGAGAGCAGGTTGTTTTGTGGAGCCAAAATTTCTTATGACAGTGTAATTATCCAAAAGTTCGAGTGTCCCCTTCTTGTCCAAAAAACTAGTTGTCTGTTTAGATATGCGGGGAGCATCTTCCCCTAACAACAAAACTTTGAAAACAAACAAGAAGCCATTAAAAATCTCATAAAAACAGTGGGAAGCCTTGTGCTTCCACAAGGCCTAGTACCATAACGTTACTAGGTGGAATTTGCAGTTGGCATTCCTGGACATAGACAGTTGCGGAAACCGACAAGAATGCGCTATTGCAAAAAATAAATAGGATGACATATAAAATTTATTTTCCCTTTTGTAGCTTGACAATTGGGAAGAGATTTCAAGGGAAATTAACCTGGCCCAATAAAAAATGGTTTGTTCGTTGACTGTGAAATACAAAATATAAAGAGCCATGCGAGAAATAGTTGTTGTGAACTCCTGTCTCATTATTCTTGTAAACAGCCAGGAAATTTCGCAAAATGGATTTCTAAATGAACTAACCTGCATGCTTGTAATATCTTCAGGAACTAGAAGCGGTTTTTCCAAAAAAAGGGGCAAGAGGTCCAATCCGTTATTATGCTTTTCTAGGAACTGTTTGCAATCTTCTCCTCTAAACATCAATGTTGGCTCCGACAATTTCAGCATCTGGCGGAAGACCTGAGGTGACAAAGAAACAAAAGAGCGGTCCCAGAGTGGAATAATTATTTTCTCTGTAATAAATTTATTGGCACACCAAGAGACCAGGTCCTTATAGTAAAAAACCTCAGGGACACAGCTTGCATGAGAAATCTTGGAGGTCCAAATTTCTTGGTTCTCTGCGGCAGAGGTTGAGTAATAAGAATATGCCCTGGACCACTGGAAGTTCTAGTCCTTGTGCCCGAAGATGTTCATTGTATCTCCATAAAACTTTTGTCGAGTTGATGCCATAGGTTTATGTGAACGATGCTTTGGTGCAGATGATGGTTTAAATGAATAGTTAGAGCCGATAATGTAACTGTTTGCTAAATCTTGGTTAAATGCTTATGAATGGGAAAGCTCCTTGAGCCTTTCGTTGATTAATGACAATCTGTATTAGTGGTGCATGATGAGTTGTTAACAGTAAAGCTTATTTATTGCATATTTAGAAATGCGAAGGTGGCGGGTACGATGAAGAGCAATTAAGGATTGGAGGTTTCATGAACATGCGAAGGCCACAACGTGTGAACGATATTTCATGATTTTGAAATGAACACTCGAAAGGGATAATATAACCCCCCCGCAAATTTTGGTTTGATGTGCATCAATATGAGATGTCCTCGAGCCTTTCACCCATCAATGACAATCCATACAGTTTCTGCATGATGACTTGTTAGAATTAAATGCCAGTAATTCCATATTTAGAAACAAGATATATATATATATATATATATATATATATATATATATATATATATATATAT
>JZKD02S0659791.1:47824-75751 GCA_000966675.3 Picea glauca
GCAGAAATTTGTTGAAGGCTATTTCTATAACCAAAGTGAGGATGATTTTGTGGATGTATACACAAAAAGTTGTAGAGCTAGCTAGTTTCTTCAGATCCTCTATTATATCTGCTTGCAACTCTGTTACAAATGCTGACTAGGTTGTCTGAAAGATCCTTTTTCTAGCATCCCTCTTATTTGTTATATTTTTGAACAACATAAGTGGAATCTTCCCTCTATGCAATCGTTGTTCCATTGACGAAAAAAAAATTGAATACGTATCGAACAATTGTAGTTGCAACATGGAACAATGCAATATTTTTGTAACTTATCCGAGATACATGCACATGCCAAAGTAAAGGAAAAAACTGAATATGAAAAGCGGTACCATTTCCTTATCGTTGTACGACTCTCCATCCTTTATATGGAGAATGTGTTGTGAGCCAAATTTTCTCGCTAGTGTGATAGTTTCCCCAATCATTCCAATTGGGTAATTATCAGTGCTATGTGCAAGCTGGCTGATATTCGAGTCTGGGATGAAACGATATTCTGAACAAACAACAAGAATTTTTTCCACAATGCTTGTTTCATTGAATGAAATAATTTGATTGCAATCACCACGGTCATATAGTGTTGTTGGCACAGAGGAAGAGCCAGGGTTCAACGCAATAACAACGCACCAAAAAAATCGTAACTGCTGGCCCTTTCGACAACACCTGCGAAGCAGATGAAGTCTCACCCGAGGTAGAGGCAGGGGTGTTTGTAAAACTCAAGTGTCTACAACCTTAGTTGGGACATAGATCTATGATTATAACTCTTAATAAGGCACTTAGTATCGTTAGTTTCTTAATATGCAATCAATAACCACTTCGCTGGTAAGACAGAACTTCGCAGCATTCACAATGAACTAATGTATTAAAGAACTTAGCATCACAGATTATTTAGATCTAACAGATCAGGCACTTAGCACATACATATATATCATATCTAACATTCTACACATCATTAGCACTAAGCATAAGAATATCTATCCAACCATCTCAAGGCACTTAGAAAATAATCACATCAATGAATTAGAACAAGGCACAAAGCAGACAACACAGTGTTTACGTGGTTCACCACCACCCTGGGGCTACATCCACCAACTCTTCTTCTTTATTTGCTTCATTCAAGCGGGTACAAGCACAAAGCCTCAACATCCTTAATCCACACAGGAAATAAGATCTGCGCAGCTCGCTAGATCCTTCTTCCTTGCCTTACAACACAAATCCTTCCTCAACTTCTTACAATGACTTTCACTAAGATCTGCAAGCCTCTTACAGTCATGCATAAAGCACTTACAAAACCCTACTAACACTTAGCCTACATCACAGATATGTCGATTTATATCAATTCCTTCTCTTCCTATTACATGGCTTCATCATTTATTTATACATTAAAAAAGTGGGCCTAAGTGTGGGTAAACCCACGGGCCAACATACCTTTCCCATTACATATTTCCAAAAACCCAAAAGGGACCTAAAAGTGGGCCGATATCCCATGATCTCTGCTTCGTCTTGTGCTCTTCCTTCGACAGGGTGTCAAAGTGCCAAAATAGGTCAACATGACCAAGAAACTCCCAAAACTTAGTCAAGGGCCAACATGCCCCCAACACTCACCTGTGACACATCCCGAGTCACTCTGGTCTGAGCAATTATGCTTCGAACGCCTCGAGCTTGGCTCGAGATGCTTCGAACTACTGCTTTGCTATGGCATCTTGCTTGGTGAACTCCAGGATCACTGCATCATTTACTATTCCATCTAGTCATTGTTCTGCTATGAGGACGACTTGTTCTAGCTCTGCTCCTTGGCTCTCGATCTCGGAAAACAACAGGCATGCCTTATCTTGCACAGGTTGGATTCGTTGAGTGACTTCAATCACTTTTCTTTGAAGCATATGAACCTACTATTGAGTTGTGCATTATTCATGATATCTTTTTATTCTATCTACTGCAGACAGGGCCTTTAGCTACGCCTGTAGTGTATCCGCATGTTGTTTTGCTTCCTAGAGCTGCGATTCCAACGCTTATAATTATGGATTCTCTATAATGTTTTCATATGTCTGGGAGCTCTGGTTACTTAGCTTCTTGCACTCCAAAGCAAGAGATTTTAATATGGCAATTGCACTACGAGCGATTGCTTCTTGTTGGACTCTTATCTCTTGAGGGGTCTCGGGCACTATGTGGAGCTCTAGATCTATGATGCGTTGTTGGAGCTTCTGGATTACCTCTTCGAGTTGTGCCACCTGCTGTGGAACTCGTTCTTCAGCTCTTACTTCATTGACTATCACAGAGAGAAGTGATCTATGAACCCTTTCTTGTACTTCAAGTTTCTCTGCGAGAAACTGTTCCTTGTTTTGTTGTAGCTCTACTTTCTCTTCATCCCATTTTTCTTGGAGAGTAATTTTTTCTCATTTTGCATTACTACGTTGTTCTAGCAGATATTCCTGTGCTTGCCCCAAAGCCTGGGTGGCTTGCATTGTCTCTTCTTGAGCTTGTCGAAGGTGAGCTTCGGCTGTATCAACAATCCGGTGTAGTTGGGTTGGCTCATCACCTAGCTTTGGTGTTCCCAATGGCAGGGGCGTAGTGGAAACTGTGCGGCTAGACTGTAGTTCCTACTGCACTTCTTGAAGTTTTACCTTGATGCGACTGAACACCTCCTCCTGATTGGCTTCCTGCTTCTCTATTATCTCTAGCGAAGCATCATTCAAGGCTGCTACAATGAATTCGAAGTCATCCAAGGTGAGGACAGTCTCGAACTTGGTTCTGGTTGCTTTAGCTTTCTTCCAGGATGAAGGCTTCAGTGGGGTAATCTTCCTTTTCTTGGAGGGGTCCTCCTTCTCTCTGGGTGGTGTAAATTTGTCTTTATTTTACTCGAACTCTGTGTCATCTAGCTCTCCACCATCACCTCCTTGCTCAGGTGGGATCGAAGTAGTCTTTCCAGAGGTACTGTTGACATCTTGAGCTTCTTCATCTTTCTTGGTCTTGCTTAGTCCAGGGGTATCGTGCACTGCTTCTGGACTATCAATATCAGATAACTCTGCGGGGTCTGCTAGGATGAGGAAGTCCACCAACCACTCCTTAGTAATTTCTTCTAAGTATTCCTCTGTTAATTTGTAGTATGACTGTAGTTGTTGTTTATGCTCATCAGCGCGCATTGTGATATAGATGAAATGGTGGTCCGCGTTGAATTTCATCAATGGCCTGAACCTATGGAGTGTGTTCGGGGTTATGTGAGGTGTAGACTAGATTTCATCCTTTAGCTTCTTGTAGTAAGTGTGGAATACGACATTGGATTTCCACTTCTTGTTCATGTCACTGGAGTACCACAACGTACTGAACTTCGTAGCCAATGGTTCAAAGGGTTAGATGTCCAGGAAGGTTTCACCTTCCAGTAGCTCCCATGTGATGAATGCGATTAGGATGAGAAGCCAACTGAAGTGGAACTCATAGCCTTGGTCTTGTGCTTCCCTGTAATCTAGTTCTAGCTGGTTCAATAAGTACTTTGCCCAATTAATGTGTAGTCCCTCTGCGCACTTCCCTGCGATCTCTACTACAAATCCAGTTACTTGGGTGGGCCGGTTCTTGCAATCTAATTTCCTTGCAATCAGTTGATAGGAAAGGCACACTGTACCGCTCTATATAGGGGCTACCTTGTAGCCTCATGTGCCCTTCTCTACGTCTCCGTACATATCCTTTATTCTCCGGGTGAGAGTGTGATCTGTGGTCTTTCCAGAATAGGAATCATGTGGGTCCGGGCCTTGCATGCTTAGCCCTGTGATCCGATTGATCAATGTTGGATCCATTGTGATGTGACATTTCAACCATAAGTATCCTTCGTGTTAGCAGGACAACAGTAACTTGACGCATGTGTTCACTTCTTGGTGTCTGTCAAAGTGCGGGATATTCATCACGTTGAGCAGTGTGGACTATGTGAGGTTCATCATCCATGACTGAGGGATGATATTTTATTTATTTCCTTTGGTCCTGGTCAAGTACTTATGTGGGTTGAGCATGCTGTAAACCTTCCTGTCGTCGAGGTTGAATTCGCTAAACTTCAACGTTGCAATCTTATTCTGGTCGACATGAACTGTGCACACCCCTTTCGGGAGGTACGCAGTGATCAAAGCATACCCAAATTCTCGGGGTACACTTTCACGATTGATGGCACCGCTCAGAGGTGGGAGATAAGCAGGTAGAATGCTCGGGATTAGATTAGCATTCATGAGATCGTCTATATGCTTAGTTTGTTTCTCATCTGCTGGTCGAGATGGTCCGGCTCGAGCAGTGGAAGGAGAGGCTTGCGGTCCTCTCATCGACGATGCTTGTATACTTGTAGACAACCCTCTCTCTGACATGACTTTCTCAGTCCTTAAGCCAAGGAGAACTTCCATTACTGATTCTTCGGTGGCAGTAAGCTTGTCGGACATATGCGCTCGGTATTGAAATGATTGGGGTTACGATTAGCTCATACACTGTACTAGGATAATCATCGAGAGTGTAACGATCATCATGGGTAATTCACTTAGCTTGCAGGCTTCAAATTCTCAATTGGAAAAAGTATTCTCCGTGCATGGTATGATGGGATAAGTAGGAAACTCGACAACAGTCTTCTTGTAACAGTTATGAGCCCCCATTAACTCTTGTTCCATTTGTTATGGCACGGTCCAATGGTCTGATGAAGAGCCTTTATTTCCTTTCTACCCATTTGGAGCGAAATTCAAACAGATATATTGGTCCCAAAGGCTATATTGATTCGCCATGGTGAAGTGCCATGTGTCGTTGTTCTGATATCCCGACGAATCTCCAATTCTAAATGTTTTCTTTCTACAAAGTTCCCTCTGGAACCTTTTGTAGTTTTTCAATCGTAGCCTTCTTCTTACTTATCTTTCTAGCCTTCTTTCCAGTGAGCTTCGTATCAATAGTCCTTTTTCCATTTTGATTCTTATCTACTTTTGACATTGTTGCATCACACTGTTGAAGTGTTCTCTTAGGATTCAGGGGTAATACTTCTTCTTTATCTAGGGTAGGTATTTCAGTTTTCTATGAGTCTTTTGATGCTCTTATAGCTTCGACATCTTGGCTTCTATTGTCAAATAGCTTCGATCTTTTCTCCTGTTCTTCAATCAATTGTATGATCTTTATGGTCATGAAATATTTTAATTCTTGCTTCTTCTATTCCACAGATTCTTCTTCCTTCTTTCTGGCTTGATCTCTCTCAATCCACGGTTTTCCCAGTAATATGGTAAACGAGGCATTTTCAATAAATTTAACAATCTCAAAGTCTTCTTCTATCGAATTTCCATTGGCATTCATAGATATCTGAGTGAGCTTTCCACATAGGTTTACCAATTTTCCTCTTCCTCCTAATGAAGGAATCATAGTAGGCCTTCCTATAGCTTCCCAAGTTCTCTCCGTCATGATATTTACCTGTGTTTCCTCATATAGAATACAATCAATGTCGAAGTCTCCTATTCTTACTTCAATGCATTCTTTCTCTTTAAAGATCTCTGATAAGTTGACATGTTGGTGGTCATTCAGGGTTTCTTTCATCTGTAGCAATACTTTCTCTGATTCTTTTTGAGGTTCCACTATTCCTGGATCTGCCTTAGGGTTTACTTGGTTTATATTCAATTTTTCAAGCTTAGCAATCATTCTAGGGCAATCCAATACTTCATGGTCTAGAGATTTACAACAAAGACAACTAGGTCTTCCATCAGGGCATTCCTTAGCCAGATGTCCTGGTTTTTTGCAACTGTAACAGAGGGTTAATCCTCTCTTTCTTTTAAATGATCCCTAGCCTCATCTGTACTGTGCACTAGGATCATGGTATCTAACTTGCAAAAAATTCTTTCTAGGATCCTGCATCCATTTATTAGTCCAAAAATTATTTCTATGCATAGGTATAACATATCTATCACTAGTTTTATCAAATATACTCATATCAATCCTTCTTTCATATATTGGTTGCCTAGTTTTCAGGCTAGGATAGACTTTATTAAACATAGCTAGATCCATACTTTAGAAACAAAAATTTCCACTTATCTTACTTCTACAGAGCACAAAGCTTCTAGATCTAAAACTTTTAACTATTCTTACCTTTATTAGAGCACATAGCTTGTAGATATTACCTCTTTTAATCACAACTTCTCACTTTTACCTTTATAAGAGTGCAAATTTTTCAGACCTTGCTTCTTTTCTTCGGATTCAGCCTCCTTTCTTTAGATCAGGCCTCTTTCTTTCAACAAAGAGCTTTATAAATTGAGTAGAATACTGTGCACTAGGGCACAAATCCTCGCAAAAGACTTCCAGGTCAACCTTTTGCACAAAACTTCTTCTTCTTAGTTCCCATCAATAACAGTTTCTAGTCCCCATGACAGAACCATTTGTTGGCACAGGGGCAGGCCTAGGGTTCAATGCTATAACAATGGACCAAAAAAACCCTAACTATTAGCCCTTTCGGCAACACCTGCGAAGCAGATGAAGTCTCACCTGAGGTAGAGGTAGGGGTGGTTGCAGGACTCAAGTGTCTACAATCTTAGTTGGGACACGGATATGTGATTATAACTCTTAATAAGGAACTTAACACCATTAGTTTCTTAATATGCAATCAATAACCACTTCGCTGGTAAGACAGAACTTCACAACATTCACAATGAACTAATGTATTCAAGCACTTAGCATCACAGATTATTCATATCTAGAAGATCAATCACTTAGCACATACATATATATTAGATATAACATTCTACACATCATTAGCACTAAGCATAAGCAGATCTATCTAATCATCTCAAGGCACTTAGAAAATAATCACATCAATGCATCAGAACAAGGCACAAAGCAAACAACACAGTGTTTATGTGGTTCACCCCCACCCTACGTCCACCAACTCTTCTTCTTTATTGTATTCAATCAAGCAGTTACAAGCATAGAGCCTCAAAACCTTTACTCTGCACAGGACAGAAGATTTGCGCAGCTCGCTAGATCCTTCTTCCTTGCCTTACAACACAAAGTCTTCCTCAACTTATTATAATGACTTGCACTAAGCTCTACAAGCCTCTTACAGTCATCCACAAAGCACTTACAAAACCCTACTATCACTTAGCCTACATCACATAGATGTCGATCTATATCACTTCCTTCTCTTCCTATTACATCGCTTCATCATTTATTTATACATTAAAAAAGTGGGCCTAAGTGTGGGTAAACCCACAGACCGACATCCCTTTCCCATTACATATTCACCAAAACCCAAAAGGGACCTAAAAGTGGGTTGAGATCCCATGATCTCTGCTTCATCTTGCGCTCTTCCTTCGACAGGGTGTTAAAGTCCCAAAATAGGTCAACATGACCAAGAAACTCCCAAAACTTAGTCAAGGGCCAACCACTGTTTTGGGCAATATATTAAAATTTGTAATGGATATCCCATTACACAACAATATCTTTTCTACATGCTTCTGGACAAGTTGTGGAAGAAAAGTCGGTGTCACTGTTATCATGCAATCCTTGTCTATCATGTCAGCATGCATAATGGATCTACTTTTGTTTTCTTTGTCCAAGTAGGTGCTATAGACAACCATTATGTCCCTGACGAACACTTGCCCAGTTCGACAGCTGTTCAAGCCCTCTATTGACAATACTTTGGATGTCACAACTCTAGACCTGATGACATTTTTTGAATGAGAGACTAAAGTAAATGGTAGTGTGCTACAAGTACACACATAGTTTTGATGAACTATGGAGCCATAGTTTCGCAACCACACCTCTTAGTCTGTGAAACATGCAACACGTTCGGTGTCTCGCTTGTACTTGTTGATACTTCTTGCTAGCTGCAAACCATGCATTGTAGATGACATCATCATATCTGTTGTTGGGCTCTAAAGATGTCTTAAAAACAACCTTAGTTTAACATTAATTTATCAACCCGGAGATTCGTCTTTTATCTCAAGGATATCGACAAAGTTTATGCAGGTAGCCTAAAATCATGTAGCTAAACCAAACTGAGTTCATCAACAATTAAGTTCCTCAAATGTTCACCAAAGATTCTAAGAACTAATGGAATTGAAATCAACTTACTAAAATGCTGTAAAAAAGAAATAATTAATCTATTGAATTCACTTAACTACAAAGCAGTAATCGAATCTAAGAAAGGAATTGCATAATTAATCTATCAATCTTGAATTCTAATTACTGGAAAGGAAATAGTGAATTATTCTATCTATGGAAAGAAACAAAAACTGTATTCTAATCGAAAGGGACAACTAATGTAACTTTTACCGAAAGGAAAAACTATCATAACTTTAACTGAAAGGAACAACTAATGTAACTTTAACCGAAAGGAACAACAATTGTAAATCTAAGGAAAAGGAACAGCGTAGATGAAAATGTGAAGAACTGTCAAGCAATAACTTCAGAAATGGAAATCATAATGGCAATCATGAATACTTAGGGAAATTCCTGTCTTCTGCAAACAATCATCAATTCATTGATACACTTATGCAATTAAAAGAGATCTGAATCACAAAACATAAATCAAACTTAGAACTGATACAATTACAAAACGAGACAGTAGCTTCTTCATACTGGGCCCTCAGTCTTCAGAAGTACTGCTACAAGAAACTCAAAATGCAGGGATGATAGAAACACTCAAAACTTTCATTGATTTCATAATTGGTGAAACATTTACAACTGCTTGCGCAGATCAATTATCTATTCCGAACCCTTAAAATGAGATTTCTCCTCCTCTTTTTGGACCTATTACCCTCTTATATATTACAGTAGTCTGGGTAAATCAAGCTATCCTAAGGATCGAAAGATCCTCAAGATTTCTTTACTTATTATAAAGTTACATCATAGAGAATTGATTATCTAAAAAACTGTTTTGCGCCTAAAAAGTCTTCAATTCCCAATAGCTCGTGCATACCCAAATCTCTTTGGTTATCTTTGATAGCTATTTTATCCAATTCTACAGCAAAATAAAACCATTCCAATCGTAATTTAGAATCTATTTAATAAAACTTCAATAACAACTCTAAGAGACATATTAATCATGTTCTTTCCTATTTATCCCTAATTATTTGAAAAGTCAATCAGAATGATACCATAAACTGGGGACAAAAGGGAGATATTTATACCTTTTTCGTAACCCAACATGCCCCCCACCTTACCTTCTTTCATGTCCTCATGCAAGCTGGAACCTTTCATGTAAAGCAGTTATACTGTAGGGAGGAAAAGTGGGTTCACCGGGTCTCCTGAAACCATTGCTTCTTTTGATTTCATCAAAAGCAACTTCCTATATCTTTTTATTAATTTGATAATCCCTCTGGTAACTTTCTGGAGGAAACCAGATAAGAGGGGAATTGTACCTACATCCAATCTAAGTAGGCCCTTCTTCCTGGATTAATATAGCATACCTTTCTACTCTGAAGGTTGCTGCAAAGAAATTCCTAAACCCAAAGGGCTCTCTATTTTTAACCTCATCAAGGGATGTATCACATCTTACCTTAGAAGCAACAAGAGCTTCTTCTTTAAATTCGTTGAAGTATGTGATGCCCAAACATATGACTGGTAAATGGATAGGAGCTAATGAGTCTGTGACCTCCTTCTTTTTCATGAATGTCTTATGTTGCATAATGGCTGGGAAGGATTTTGGAGGGTCTCCTCTGATCCAAAGATCTATTCTAGTTTCCCTAATTATAAAGAATTTGTGAATCTTACCCCATTCGACCTGGTTCCTGGTAAAGGATAGGAATGCCTGGAATTGTATATCCCCTATGAAGGGGCCAAGCTTGTTTTCTCTCTCCTCTTCCAAAATGAAATTATGGAAGTATAATTCACACAGAAGGTATTGTACCTTCTCTTCCCGATCCTTGAAACATGAAATAAATTCGGCTACAGTGGTAAATGATATGGGTTTTCCTACTCTGATAGCCTTTACTCTCAACAATAGATACCATTCTAGCAGGAATAAAGCATAATTAGTGGTAGGGGCTCTGCAACTGAGGGCATCAGAGTAGACATCATAGATGTCTTTGATTTTCTCCAAGGCTTTTTCCATCTGAGTTTGCATTATGTTTACCTTCTCTTGGGTTCTAGTGAGCTCAGCATAAGTCTCACTTTTTGTTGCTGTCATATCTGTTATTTGTTTAACAACCTTTTGATGCTCAACCCTAGTGACCATTTCATCTCCACATTGAGCCAATACTTGTTGGGCTTGTCCCAATTCTTCTTTTAGCTTATCAATGATGGCATCTTGTGCCTAAGATTGGGATGTTTGATGTGCAGTCATTTATTCTCTAGATTAAATTAATGCTTGTTGGGTTTGTGCAAGCTCTGCTTTCAGCCTATCCATAATAGTGCTTTGTTCCTGGGACTGCTCTATCATAGTCATTAGTTCATCTCTTCTTTGAATCAGATTTTGTTGAGACTGTATTAAGTCTTCCTCCAGTCTCTTAATAATGGAATCTTGCTCAAAGAGTTGAGCTATCTCCTCCAAAACCATAGTATCTGTCTATACCTCAGCATCAACCATCTCTTGTGTTTCTACAGGAATTACATCTTCAGCCTGTGTTGCTGCTTCCTCTACTACTAATTCCCCAGGATCAGTCTGTATTCCTACAAAATTTGTACTAGTTGCTTGCTTAGGAAGAGGGTTTCTTCCTTGCACTCTGCCCCTCTTGTTTTTCTTTCTTCTGTGAGTTTTGTCTACTAGTTCTAACTTTTTTCTCAATTATTTAATAATCCCCTTGAGTTTTCCCACCTTCTGCTTTAATACTTCATCCCTTTTAGCCTTTTTCTTCAGCAATTTATTCTCTTTCTTTAATTTCCTAATTTGTTTCTGGCTTTTGACTGATTTTTGTTTGTGAGGGACCTCAGGGTCTTCGTCATTCTGGCCAGTAGAGGGTTGTCCCTCTATTCCTTCCAAGTACTCTGTTTGTTCAAGGGAGTTTCTTTCTTCAAAAATAAATTCCTCCTATGCTGTGTCATCTGGAAAGGACATTTCAGTGTCAGAAAAGTCCTCAGCAGGTTTTGAAGAGGAGCCTGGTTCTAGGTCTTTTTCCAGATTATTTTTACCTCTGTCAGTTGAGGTTCCTAAGTTCCCCAGAACCTGAGCTATTTATATCTCATAGCTTCTCAAAAATTGTTTTTTCAGGTGCTTTAATGAAGGTTGGGTGTCTCCCTGATCACCCTTTTTTGCTGTCTTCTCTGCTTGTTCAATTTATTGAACATTTTCCTGTAGAGGTTGTTACATGACATTCTAAATTTCTTCAGGGTGCTCTGTTGCATCCTGAATTGCTTCAGTCATTTCCTGGGTTTGTTTTCTTCTCTTCCTTGTCCTAGTGGGGGATCTAGGAGCAGTCATTGTTCTCTTTTTCATTTTTGTTGTTGCCTGTGTCTGTGAGGTCTGGGCCTCAGTAATTTGAGAAGGGTCTGTTTCAACTTCAGTTTGAGGAAATGGAATTTATCTTTGGGTGGTGGTTGCCTGCTCCAATTGTGGAGGTCTATTGGTCTCAGTCAGATTCCCTCAAGTCAACTGAGTTTGACTCAGTGCTTTATCCACTATCAATTTAACTAGTTTATGGTGGCTAATAACCGTAACAGGATCTTTGGACTTTTGTGTCCTTGAAGCGACTTCATGTAATATGGTATCTAGAAAGAAAGGAAGGTTGAGTACTAACCATTGCTTCAAGGCTGCCAACAATTTAAGATGGCAACGTCGAATTACATTGTATCTCCCATCACAGGTGATATACCGCTGAACTATCCCCACCAGTTCCTTCCATGGTTCGCTGAGGGTACTGGGATTAAGTCCCTTGCCTTTTTTGTCCAATTCCTCTCCAAGTTCTGTGAAGGATTCCACAGCTTCCTTCAGCTTCGTGTATTTCCCTGTCCAATGAATACCTGTATTAGAGAGGCCCGTGACCTCTGCTATAATTTCCGGGGTAACTGGTATTCTACACCCTGCACCGTAGAGTTTTCTCCTTGCATATTTTGAAAGAATTCCAATGTGACATTTGTGTCATCTCCCTACAAGTGGTTGAAGTATTCGGTCCACCCTAGGCAATGTAGGATTTCTCTTGCCTATTTTGTAACTTGGAGTAATGTCGGCTCTTTGCGTACAGTTCTGCCACCCATTTTTCTATGAAAAATAAAGAACGACTGTCGTTCCTATTTGCAAATTTGGTTAGATCAGATTTGGAGAAAGAATTACCAGAAATAGAAAATATCAATGACAACAAATGTATAAAGACGTGGGTTTTGCATTTATTACAATCATTACATTTAATCAGAAAGTGTGTCAGGCATCCACTCCCCTCATTAACGTAGAGGTCATCCTCGACTGTCAGCGTAGGCAGGAGTAATGAGTGCAGGTAATTTTGGGTGAGAGGTAATGATTGCGCTGCCACTGCTGTTGGGGGCTAATTATATATAATTTTCAGAAAAAACACGTGCAACCAAAAAAATCATTTAAACGATAGTCTGTTTGATATGTGGAAATTGAAATGCAAAAACAAATATGTTAAAAAATAATAATTTATGGATAAATCAATAAAAAAAATAAAGTAAATCAGTTCATATTTTTTTAATATTCCACATGGCATAATATTGTTACTTTCCCAAGTGATTGAACATACTGGATATGATAGACCCATTATTTGAGTAAATGAGATCCAGAGACACGGAGAAACTTGGTATTTTTGAGATAGTCTTCCATACCACAGGCATAGCCACTACTGCCCACAGGCGTCCATAGCCTTGGCAGGGTTTCCTTTTAACCCATAGATGAGCCTGTATCCTTCATAAACATGCAAATCATTTTTTTTTTTAAAAGACCATTATCCTGGTTTGGTTGCCAGATGATGATAATGCCACTCACTAGATTGTAACGTAAGTGAACAAGCCAGATCGTGATGAGACCTCTTGTCCTTTGACAAAAAGGTGTCAAAGGCCATTGCCCTGGTGTGGTAGCCATAGTGGGAATGCCACTTTCTTTAGTATCCTATGATCATGGTAGGTTGGCTCGTGATCAGACCCCCCATTCTTTTATGAAAAAAAAAGATTTTTATTACATTTTTTTTTTAAACTTTCCTTAATAAATATTTGAATTGCCTTTTCCCAAGAAAACCATTATCCTGGTTTGGTAGCCAGATGATGATAATTCCACTCACTAGATTGTAACATAAGTGAACAAGCCAACTCATGATGAGACCTCTTGTCCTTTGACAAAAAGGTGTCAAAGGCCATTGCCCTGGTGTGGTAGCCATAGTGGGAATGTCATTTTTGTTAGTATCCTATGATCATGGTAGGTTGGCTCGTGATGAGACCCCCTGTTCTTTATGGGAAAATTTTATTATATATATATATATGTTTTTTTTTTTACGATTATTTAGGGAGGCTCATCTACTCTTTAAGAGTGAGGGATGGTATAAGGAAGCATAGGGATTCCAAGTAAAAGTGTGTTGAAGACTCCTTATAATATAGGGGCAAAATATCATTTAGGTATATTTGTGTATATATGGGGGAAAGAAACAACTTATGGTGGTGATCGATTATGAACGAGGTTTACAATATTTTGGAGAGATTATTCCACAATATTTTTTTTTTTGATAAGGTGTGAGGGAGCATCCACAACATAATGAGAGATTGTTGAAATGACAATTAGAAGCAGTGCTGGTGAAAATTATTTGATGAAAGCCACACTACGGAGGAATGGATAGAATTTCAATAGTAAAGGAGGGGAACGACGGTTGTTTTGTTCAAAAAGAAATAGCAAGCGTTCTGTTAAAAAAAAGGAACAACATTTGTTCTGTTCAAAAAGGGAACAACAGGCGCGTGAAAAGGAACAACAGTTATTTTGTTTGAAAAGCGAACCGCAGACGTGTGAAAAAAAGGGAACAATAGTTGTTCCGTTCAAAAAGTAACAACAATTGTTCCATTCAAAAAGGAATAATAGGCGCACGAAAAGGAACAACAGTTGTTCCGTTAAAAAAGGAATAACAGGTGTGCAAAAAAAAAAGGGAACAACAGGCGCACGAAAAAAGGGAATAGCAAGCACACGAAAAAAAAGGGAACAACAGGCGCGTGAAAAGGAACAACAGTTGTTCCATTCAAAAAGGAACAACAGGCACGTGAAAAGGAACAACAATTGTTCCGTTCAAAAAGGAACAGCAGGCGCGTGAAAAAGAACAACAATTGTTCCATTCAAAAAGGAACAGCAGGCACGCGAAAAGGAACAACATCATTATGAACATGTAAAAGACAGAGTTTGTGTGATGAGACAAAATGGGAGTATGGAACGAAAAAAGGTGTGAATTGTAGTTATTTGTCCCGATTCCTGCTTCCCAAATGACTTTGCATATAATAAAGAAAGATTAACCACCCAGTTGGAAAACTATGTACAATATAAACAAAATACTTCATTTATGGGGTTGGGGTGGGTGGGTTACCTTCGCGGCCAGCCAGAATCTGCACAGTAGGGTCTTTACTTACTTCTTGATAGAAAGAATCTTTTGAAGGTGGTTGGTGGTAAAGTTGCAGCCGGTGTCCATTGACCAGAAAGGGTGGTCCAGACCCATCGATGGTGCTCAAAGTAACCGTGCCATTATCATGGACTCTGTTAATTTCATACGGACCTAGCCATCGTGTCTATAATTTCCCAAGAAAGTCCTGAAATCTGGAATCATAGAGAAAAACCCAGTCGCCTTTCTTGAATTATTTTTTCTTGATATGATTTTCATGCCAGGTTGCTCTCTGTTGCTGAATAATAGTTGTGCGCTCTACAACAAACGAACGTGCTTCATCTAATTCGTTGAGTTGTTGAAGGCGTCATTTATGTGCTTCTGTAAGATTTAGTCCAATTTCCTGGGCCATCCTTAGGGTCTTGATTTTGAATTTGATTGGGAAGATGGGTTCTTTATCATAGACTAGGTGGTAAGGAGAGTAGCCAGTAGCGTTATGCCAGGTTGTACGATAAGCCCATAAGGCATTGGGGAGCTCAGTAGCCCAATTCTGTCAGTTTGTTGAGACAGTCTTCGTCAGGATCGCCTCTAGAACCTTAATGGTGCTTTCTACTTGCCCATTTTCCTGTCGGTGGTATGGAGAAGTAACTCTGTGCTTAATGTTATAGTTGTCCAGGGTGGAGGTGATTCTATGGCCTGTAAATTGTGACCCTCCATCAGTGATTACTTCTATGGGTAGTCCATACCATACAAACAATTTGAAAAGGAATTTGATGACTACTTCTTCTGTTGCATTTGGTAAAGAATCTGCCTCTACCCATTTGGTCATGTAGTCCATTGCAATGAGAATATAGGCCTTTTGATTTGAATTTGGATTAAATTGGTCGACGAAGTCTAGCACCCATCTTTCAAATGGTTCTATGACTACTTGTGCTCTCAAGGGAATTTCATCAGCCTGACCTGGTTTCCCCATTCGCTTGCAGCTGTCGCATGTCTGAACATATTTCTTAGCATCTTTGAATATTGAGGGCCAATAATAGACCATCTATAGGATTTTGTGTCCAATCCCGTGGTCTACAAAATTCCCCCCACAGGGTTCGTCATGTTTTGCTTTCAGTATGTCATAGATTTCGTCCTCTCGTACACATCGCTGGATCTGGAGATCAACTCCTGTGTGGAAAAGATATCCACTGACCCAAGTGAATCGTGCACTACGCTAGATGATCAGTCTTCTTTCCTTTGATGATAAATGTGTTGGTAATCTCCCTGTTACCAGATAATTTGCTACATCCGCATACCAAGGTGGTTTTGTGTTGACAACAAAGAGATGCTCATCTGGAAATTAATCCTCAGTTGTTAATGAGTAATTTGTTTTTGGGATATGGGACAGGAAGTCTGCGATGAGATTTTCTCTCCTGGGTCGATCTTTGATGGTGATATCAAATTCTTGCAATAACAATAACCATCGAGTGACCCGTCCATTAGTAATTGGTTTATTAGCTAGATATCTAATGGAAGAATGATCAGTGTAGAGAATAACTGGATAGCCTGTTATATAATGACGAAATTTATTGATGGCATGTATAACAACTAAAAACTTTTTCTCTATTACTGTATAGTTAAGTTCAGCTGGAGTTAGATTCTTGCTAATGAAATAAATGGCATAGGGTTTCTTTTCTTCTTCCTATCCCAGAACAACGCTTATGGCAATGTCTGAGGCATCAGTAAAAAATTGAAATGGTATTTCCCAATTTGGTCCTCTCAACACTGGCGTTGTTGAGATCAATTTATTGAGCCCTACAAAAGCCACATCACATTTGTCAGACCATTGGAATTCTACATTACCAGTTAAAGCATGTATGGATGCAACAGTTTTTGAAAAATTTGGCATAAATATGCAATAGTATCCTGAAGCACCAAGGAAACTATGTACCTTAGATTGTGTGTGTGGAGTAGGTAGATTAAGTATTACCTCAATTTTTGTTGGATCTACTCTAATTCCATCTAGAGAAATGTAATTCCCTAATACCACACCTTCTATCATCATCAAGTGAGATTTTTCGTGGCTTAAGCATAACCTGGTAGCGATTCACTGTTCTAATACCTTCTCCATATTAGTCAAGGATTGATCGAAATCATCGCCATACGGAGTAAAATCATCCATGTAGACTTCAAGCCCTTCGCTAATCAGATCACTGAATATGCTCAAAATGGCCCTTTGGAATGTAGTTGGAGCGTTACAAAGTTCGAAGGGTAATACTTTGTATGCAAAGGTACCCCAAGGACATGTGAATGTCATTTTATCCTGATCCTCTGGGGTAATCTGGATCTGATTGTAGCCACTGAAACCGTCTAGGAAAGAGAAAAATTTCTTCTCTGCCAAGGTATCCAGGACATGATCGATGAAGGGTAATGGAAAATGGTCTTTTTGAGTATCTTTGTTAAGTTCCCTATAATCAACATAGATTCACCACTTCCCATTTTTCTTGGGAATGATGAAAAATGGGGAAACCCATCGACTATCTGAGATAGGGTATATAAAATCTGCATCCAACAACTTTTGTAGCTCTTCTTTAACAATATCTATGAAGTGGGGATTTAGTCTTCTTTGTGGTTGTCAGATAGGTCGAGAGTCTTTCTCAATACAAATGTGGTGTGTGCAGAGTTGTGGGTCAAAACCTTTCATATCAGAGTACTCCCAAGCAAAATCTTGCTGGTATTTAGAGAGGGTTTGGATTAGCTTTTGTTGTTGTTTCTCTTCTAGGTTGTCATTAATGTTTAGAGACTTCCCTGGTGTGATGTCGACGGGTTTTCTATTATGGACAGCAGTAGTCAGAATTTGTTGTTCCATTAATTCTTCCAGCGGGTCTCCCTATGCTTCATAGTCTAGAACAGCTTGGAGCATCTGGCATGTTGGGTTACTTACAGCAGTTGGGTTGTTAATAAACCCACTGATTACATCATCCTCTAGTTGGCTCTTGAGCTTGAGGGCTTCTTCCATCGTGAGTGGGGGATGAAGATCCTTCTCTAGATATCATGGAGGTGGCAATTGTAGATATATGATCATTGGAATGGGTTTGGCTGGAGGATATAAGATGAGATTCCTTGTAACACCTCCTCTCGCAATTGTCATTGTACCCGATCGGCATCCTATGTACGCATCAGCTGTCATGAGCCATGGTCTGTCCAATATCAGTGGATGCCCTTCGAGTCCACTTTTTGGGTTAATGATGAGAAAATCTGTGGGATATTCCTAGGAATCAACTAAAATGGCTATATCATGTAGTGTTTCGAGTGGTTTGACCACTGATCGATTGACCAATTGCAACATAATTAAGGTTAGGTCGAAAGAGTGAAATCCTAGGGCATTGTAGGTTTCCATAGTTAGAATGTTGATGGCTGCCCCCAAATCAACTATGGTATTTTTAAAGGAACAACCCTGAATCTGCACTGTTACTATGGGGTTCCCTGGATCTGCATATTTGACTGGTGTTTCTCTACCCAAAATTAGATCAGATAAGGCTCCCACTACATGAACTGTTGATGATGAATTTTTTATTTTTCTGACAGGTTCCCCCCCACATAGCTCTTTGATTGTCTTTGCATAGATCGGTATGTCTTGCAGGGCTTGCAGGAGTGGAATTTTGATGTATAAATTCTTTAGTTCCCCTACAATATCAAATTCAGGATATACGGTGGGTTTTGCTATCATTAGTCTTTCGGGGAACGGAGGGGAGGGAATTGCATCTTTTTCAGAGTCCTGTGATTCGACTGTATTCCCCCCTTGATCGATTTCTTCCATTATTACCATAGTCGAGGGTGTTATTTCTGGTTGCTTTTCATTCCCCTGCTCTTGGGGATCGTTATTTTGTTCAGGGGAAATTATATGCCCCGATCTTAACTGGAGTTCATTGCATCCTACTGAATTGATTTCCTCTTCTCCACTTTCCATAATCTGGACGAGCTGAGATGATATGTTATTGGGGTTTGGGTGGGGTTGGGTAGGCAATTGGGGACGTAATTGTGATTGGGGGTTTTGTGGCAATTGGAGTGGGGTCTGTAATGAGGGTTGGGTTTGAGAGGTCATCCCCATGGGTTGGTTATTCATCCCCATGGGGCGCTACCAATTCTAGTTCCAATTTGAGTTTTGGGTAGACGGGTTAGGCCATTGTGGAGGGTAGGTATTATTTGGGTTTTGCCAGGATGAGGTGGGTTATTGCGAATTGGGCCAATTGGAACTTGTAGTTGGTTGATTTTTCCAGTTGGGGTTTGTAGCGGGCTAGTTTTTCCAAGTGGGAATTGCAGGTGGGTACTGTTGGGGCTGCCAGTTATGATTAGTAAATGGCTGGCACTTCCATGTGTTGCCAAAAATTTTCTGTTGATTATATTGTCTAGGAAAGAAAGAGGAAGGGTCCTGTAATGTGTTTTGAGGCCAAGACTACCACTAACGGTGCTGAGCTATCAGATATAATGGTTATGTTTCCTCTTCTTCTTCTTTGAGTACAACTTTCAATCCAGGGAGTGATAGGCATTCTTCTGTGGCGTGATCTTTGGCACAAAGAGCACAAACCCGAACTATATCCGAGGGACATTCTCTTGGACCATGTTTCTTTCTGCACCTATGGAAAAATATAGCCAAGGTCTGCCTTGTTTCTACCTTTTTTTGTTTGGCCTGCAATACATCCAATTGTGTAGTCAGAGTGCTCAAAATATCTGTTTTAAAATTTTCTAAGAGATTACCAACTTCATCTCGCGTAACACCCCCGCTGGTGATATTGTTGTTTCTTGTGAGGGACGTCCGCATTCCTGACCTAGTCCGTGTAATTCCTCGTGAACACCTGATACACAATGGAACAATATCTTCATAAGTTTCCTGATAAATGTCACCTTTCCCCATTAGATTCAATGTTTCTACCCATTCATCTTTCATGCCCTTAATCAGAGTTGATTTAAGTACTTCACCTGGTAATGTACCATAGGGTGATCTTTGCAAGTTATGCTGAAATATTTCGACGTATTCTTCTAATGATTCATTTTCTTTTGTAGTCATTTGAAAGATTTCATCTTTTAGGTCTTTGGTTCTACAATAGTACTGATATTTTAACAAGAAGGTTTGTTTCATCTGATCCTAAGAATCAATGGTTCCACCTCCCAATCCCATGAACCAGCGTAAGGCTGCTCCCTTCAAGGTAGAGGGGAACAATTTTAATTTTTGGGGTTCATAGGTGTAATCATACCCTTTACATAGGACATCGAATTCAAATAGGAATGTGTCAGGGTCTTCTGAAATCAATCCATGGAAGGTTGGCAGGTGTTGTAAGGGGATTTCTTTCATAGGGGCATTGGCAATTGGGTCAACTATTGGATATTCTAGTGTGGAGGTCTGGGGTTGTTGTTGATTTGGTTGTGCCATTTGATCGAAAATGTGCAAAAAAATTTCAGGAGGTTCTTGACCCGGATATTCTATTTGAAATAGTTGATTAATGGGTCTTTCAGGAAATTTGATTGCACTCCCTTTATCTGGAATTTTGAATATTCCTTCTTCTTTCATAGGAGACTCAGGATCGGGTGGTAGCGGGTCTGCCTTGGCAACCCCACTAGTTTCTCCTACTCCTTCCTCTAGATTATCAGAGCTTCCCTCTTCTAAAGGTTTGAGCGGTGGGAGATCTGTGCTCTGAAAGATTTGCTCAGTCCCTTCAGTTTTTCTATGGATCTCAATGTGGGCTGTAGTTGGTGAAACTACTTCTTGAGGGATTCATATGGATCCTTTCCTAGGTCCAACCGAAGCTTGGGATTCACTCTTTTTGATGATTTCGTCTATGAAGGTGCTTCTTCCAGGGATCACCAAACCCTAGGTTTTGGTAGTTTTTGGTGGGGTTTTTGGTTTTTCAAGATCCTTCTTTCTAGTCATACACACTTCACACAACAACAAAAGAAAAACCTACGAAGCCTTTTAAGTGTCAACTGGAGGTAAGCGTTGGCATAAGCATTTTACTTATTACCTACGTAGGTTCGTACCTTCCGTCTTCAATACCTGGTCCTCCAAAGATGTAACCTATGCTACCTTTGACATTATCCCTAGCATCGGCGCAAAAATGTTGGGCTCTAAAGATGTCTTAAAAACAACCTTAGTTTAACATTAATTTATCAACCCGAAGATTCATCTTTTATCTAAAGAATATCGGCAAAGTTTATGCAGGTAGCCTAAAATCGTGTAGCTAAACCAAACTGAGTTCATCAACAATTAAGTTCCTCAAATGTTCACCAAAGATTCTGAGAACTAATGGATTTGAAATCAACTTACTAAAATGCTGTAAAAAGGAACTAATTAATCTATTGAATTCACTTAATTACAAAGCAGTAATCGAATCTAAGAAAGGACTTGCATAATTAATCTATCAATCATGAATTCTAATTATTGGAAAGGAAATAGCGAATTATTCTATCTGTGGAAAGAAACAACAACTGTATTCTAATCGAAAGGGACAACTAATGTAACTTTTACCGAAAGGAAAAACTATCGTAACTTTAATTGAAAGGAACAGCTAATGTAACTCTAACCGAAAGGAACAACAATTGTAAATCTAAGGAAAATGAACAACAAAGATGAAAATATGAGGAACTGTCAAGTGATAACTTTAGAAATGGAAATCATAACGACAATCATAAATACTTAAGGGAAATGTCTGTCTTCTGCAAACAATCATCAATTCATTGATACACTTATGCAATTGAAAGAGATCTGAATCAGAAAACAGAAATCAAACTTCTCACTTATACAATTACAAAACAAGACAGTAGCTTCTTCAGAATGGGCCCTCGGTCTTCAAAAGTACTACTACAAGAAACTCAAAACGCAGGGATGATAGAAACACTCAAAACTTTCATTGATTTCATAATTGGTGAAACATTTACAACAACTGCTTGCGCAGATCAATTCTCTATTCCGAACCCTTAAAATGTGAATTATCCTCCTCTTTTTGAACCTATTACCCTCTTATATATTACAATAGTCTGGGTAAATCAAGCTATCCCGAGGATCGAAAGATCCTCAGGATTGATTTACTTATTATAAAGTTACATCATAGAGAATTGATTATCTCAAAAACTGTTTTGCGCCTAAAAAGTCTTCAACTCCCAATAGCTCGTGCATACCCAAATCTCTTTGGTTATCTTTGATAGCTATTTTATCCAATTCTGTAGCAAAATCAAACCATTCCAATCGTAATTTAGAATCTATTTAATAAAACTTCAATAACAACTCTAAGAGACATATTAATCATGTTCTTTCCTATTTATCCCTAATTATTTGAAAAGTCAATCAGAATGATATCATAAACTATGGACAAAAGGGAGATATTTATACCTTTTTCGTAACCCAACATCTGCCATGCCATAGATGAACATATACCCTAGGATATTTTTTTAGTAAACATAGTAAGAGCAGAGAATATGCATCTTTACCTTTGGCCTTGTCGGTCTACTAATGTCTGGGATGATTGACTGCTCATGCCCGTGTCACTAGTCCAACATTTTCTTATGCAAGCATGTGTAGATGAACATCAAGACTAAACAAGCATATGCATTTTATATTGTACATGAACATCAGGACTAAACAAACATATGCGTTGTATATTGTCCATCAGAAGGACCAAATAACCGTAAAATTGTGTGCATCTGATTTTTTTAACTAGAGACATATTGTTTAACAGTAAACAGGGCGTGAGCACAAGGCACCATGGCTAATCTGTATATCGTGGACCCCCAGAAGCCAGGGGATCAATCTTCAACCTGCCAGCATGACACCCACAATTGAGAAAGTGGGTAACTATGGAATAAGGTAGAAGCACGACCACATATGTGAATCCATTAGTCCGCCAACCGATGCACGAAGGAATTTTCGGAAAGCACACTAGGAAGATGAATTAGAAAACAAAAGGGATAATAGAAAATGGAAAAAGTAGTAATAGGGAGGGAAGAAAGGCCCATTACTGCGAAGTCATCATTTTCAAGTCTAAAATTATATGCCCCCACCCGGTTTGTATATTTAATTTACCATCACATTTGGTATACCTTTTAGAAGATTGTACCATAGAACCCTTTGTTGTTGCACATAACAATTCATCTCTTTGTCCAAGCAACCTGTTTTTTCCAAGGAAGCAATGCCAAATATGCAATAGACACAAAGGCAAGTTAGTATGAAGACAAACATCTAAAAGAAAGAGAAACAAGTCTATTTATCCGCCAAAGAGTCCATCATCCTGTCCAACCATTATGTTTGTTTAGATAACTAGCTTAGTATGTAGGAAGGAAGACATGTAACCAAGATAACTTGCCATGTAGGAAGGCACGCAAGTAGTTTAGCACATATACAGACCATAAATGAAATACAAAATAGCGCAATATGAAACAACAGTACAAGCATGCACCTTTCTATATCCTCTTCAACCGATGCAATTAAGACTCCCTCGTTTTCTCCAGCTACTCTGTTTGTTTCAATGTGGGAACACACAAAATACAATGAAAATCAATGGAAGCTGGTATTCACCGCAGAACAAACAATATGTTCATACAGTAAAATTGACTCAATGAATAGTCTAGAAAGGCAAAAACATGAACATTTGAGCTTCTCTATCCATCGATGTAAACATGTAAATTTTTTTCCCTGCCCAAAATATATTACAAGGCACAAAAAATCCCGCAATTACATGGCCACAGCTAAACAATTTCTAGTTTTCCCTGGCAATTTATCCAGATATGCTTCCACTAATGGAAATACATGTTCTTCATCCTCTACATAGACTGGTGTGTCCACGATACAAGTTTTCGGTTTTTCGTGGCAAACCACCTAGACATGCTTCCAAATGTCCAAATATAATCTTGTAGAATATTTGTTGCACATATCATATCTCAAGCACAACACAAATTGTATCGTGCACACACCAGTCTATGTAGAGGATAAATAACATGTAATGTCATATCCGCACATCTGACCATACATGCTTTATAAATGTAGCCTGCATACATATGCTTTATTCCAACAAAAAACAATGGATATTGTAATTTCACATGTAATCCTCGAACAATTTTGCATGCAACTTTTTTCTTTCAAGGCAGGACTGGAGCACTAGAAAAATCTCACAAAATAACAGATATCGGCTTCGGCAGACAGAGAAAATAACACAATTTCATGTCGATTAGTGGTTGCAGTAGCTTAATACCGTAAAACGCCCCCCAAAAATAATAATAATAATAAAAAAATAAAAAAAATCTCCAACCACCACTGCTGGACCCAAACCCTGCAAGGCCAAATCAAACAAAAGAAAATAGCAAGCACCAAACCAGAGAGAAAGAACAAACAGGTCGAATTGCACCCCCAGGGCCCCAAAGCGCAAACCCGAGCCAAACAAACAGAACCAAAAACCCATGAACCAAAGAATCAACAAGAACCACCGAGCCAGTGAACAACATATGTATCTCCAACAGTTATGAAACTGCAGCCCAAGCACAGAAGGAACCAGAAACATACGACAAACATGCGACTACAAATAAGAAAACATTCTTACTTGCAAAATGCAAACACTGAACAACAAACAAGGAATACGAAATGAAACTATGGCATCAAAACTTACTCTTAAACGATGAAATACAGAAGCGCAGGTCGAATCACAAGCGTAACAACAACAAGCAACAACCGAAAAACCAACGAAGAAGAAGCACTCACCGAACCAATAAACAATGTATGTAGTTTTAATGATTACAAGGATGAAACATACAATGGCAACAACCAACAAACCAACGAAGAAGAATCATTCACTGAACTAGTAAACAATGTATGTAGCTTCAATGGAAGAACAAGGATGGAACATACTATGGCTATTGAACTGGCGGTGGACAAACAGGACTGTGCAAATTCGATGTAACTATATAGAAAATTTCGAGGAAAAATGTACTCCGAGAAGCGTATTTACATAAACATTTAAGACTGTCAGGTTGTCTAAGGACCTTGCGGTATGAAAACATTTAAGCTGTCAGGGTTGTTGGAGGATGTTGCGTCATGTAAACATTTAAGCTGTCATGCCTATTGAGGCATCTCGAAATAAGTGTCAATACATTTCAACAAATATACATCCGCCAAAGATGCTATAAACTTTGGAATTCTCAATCACTACAAATCTTGGATATGAAAACATTTCAATATGCTTAGTACATATCAAAACTTATGGATATATTCGGCTAGCAGAAAATGTTAATACAAACATTCGAACTAATGCTAGCATTAATCCACCTTCAAGCAATATAGAGGAAAAATATATGATTAAAAAATACTGTCTACGAGAAAAAGTTTGGATATGTTGTCATATAATACATTGGGAATAGCGAAGCCGGCAATAAGACCTCCAATCTCTTATCCAATCAGATCAGTACATATATATATTACTTTTTATTATATAAAAATATATGCTTTTAATTCCATAGCTCCAAAAATAGATATTGTGCAAATATTTCGAGTCAAAGGACAAACTAATATGTAGTCAACGAATTATCGATCGCTATAGTCCCTCTATGCCTACAACAGGGACTAATAAGGCATAAGGTGACCACCTAGCAATAAGGCCCTTCTCTTCATAGGCAGATAAAATGGGTCCTTACTTTATACTTACAAAGGAATATGCACTTGGTACTTCCCTTAGCTTATGAAGGAGGGTAGATGAGGGCAGTAATTACCGGAAGGTAGGGTCCTTACACCGGTAGGTACAAGGGGTCCTGACTTTATGCTTATAACTGCTCACCTTGAATGAAATATCCTCCTCCCTCTTTCCCGGCCATTCAACCAACCCGACCATCCACCCCGCTTCGCGAGTGGTCATTACCTTAACTTATGAAATAGGGTAGGTTTCTTTTTAAGGTTAAAGTAAGATGGATTTTGGTGGCTTACAAAACCTTCTTAGTTATATAGATGTAATAGTAGGAAATATGGATTTAGTGCTCATTTTAATATTATTTTCTTCTTCCAAAATCAGAAGAGAAGTTCTTTTTTTAATGAAGATTAATGGAGATCAGGGTTGTGTTTAACGATTAAGTTCAAGTATAATGGATAATGGCCTTTTAGATTCACCAATGAAAATGGTGTGATTTTAATCCGCCAATTCATTATGTCTGTGGCATGAAAAGTAGATTACATTAAAGATGTCCCGTTTGATTTCTTTGCAGTAGAAAATACTTCTTTATGGCACTACTTTGGTTGAAGGATAATGATTATGATTAATAGTGTCTCCGGGTTCATGGGACATGTCAATTGTGAATGTTAATGTATTGAACTGTTTTTGGGGTTTATATTTTAAAGAAAACACATTATAGGAGAACACAATTTAATAAATGTTATACTTTGTTAACATGGAATTAAACTGCATATGACCAAATACTTTGGTATACTGTTTGATTGGATGAATTTGCATTTGAATTTGGTTGGTTGTGTTGTATTTCCAATTATATTAAGTTAATATGAACAATAACCTTTTATTTAAATGTTTGTTTATATTTAATATAAATTCATTTATTTCTGTTTGTATTAAAAATATTGCCACTATTTTATTTTACAGAATTCTCTTGCATCTCTTATCAATCTTTATTTATGATTATGAAATATCATTTATTTTTAATATCAAGTAAAAATAATAAAGTTGATCAAATATGGTTAACAAAGCTCTATTTTATTGAATATGGTTGGTTAACAAAGCTATATAGTTGGTGATATAATTTAATTTTATAACCTCAAAGTCCAATACTACCTTGATCTCTTAAGCACCCAAAGTTGCTGAGATAGTTTATTAGTGAAATTCTTAAGCACCCAAAGTTGTTGAGCTAGTTTATTAGTGAAATTTTATTTTAACGTGATTTGTTAAGCACTCAAAGTTGGTGTTCTAGTTTATTAGTGAAATTTTATTTTAAAATGTACTCTGTTTTGCATATTAATAAGTGAGATGTCAAGTCAGCCATAAATTAATTTTGAATTCATGCCACCCAGGTTCATGTAAACACCATTATATGTTCAGGGAGCTTGGTTTTAGATTGTTGTTAATCTGACTGTAGTTGGAACCATTATACGAATATTAGATGTTCATGAAGCGTGACCTCAAATTGCTAAGCTTATATGCAATTTCAATGAGAGAGCCATTTTGATTAGGGATGTCGAAACTAGTTTTAAGTGTATATGTGCTTGCACTATTACATAGAAAATTTATTATATGAATATTATATGTTAATGAAGTTTGGCCTCAAATTGCTAAGCTTATATGCAATTTCAATGAGAGAGCCATTTTGATCAAGGATGTCAAAACTAGTTTTAAGTGTATATGTGCTTGCACTATTACAAAAAAAGTTTATCATATGAATATTATATGTTTATGAAGTTTGGACTCAAATTGCTAAGTTTATATGCAATTTCAATGAGAGAGCCATTTTGATCAGGGATGTCGAAACTAGTTTTAAGTGTATATGTGCTTGCACTATTACAAAGAAAGTTTATTATATGAATATTATATGTTTATGAAGTTTCGCCTCAAATTGCTAAGTTTATATGGAATTTCAATGAGAGAGCCATTTTGATCAGTGATGTCGAAACTAGTTTTAAGTGTATATGTGCTTGCACTATTACAAAGAAAGTTTATTATATGAATATTATATGTTTATGAAGTTTCACCTCAAATTGCTAAAAGCTTATATGCAATTTCAATGAGAGAGCCATTTTGATCAGGGATGTCGAAACTAGTTTTAAGTGTATATGTGCTTTCACTATTACAAAGAAAGTTTATTATATGAATATTATATGTTTATGAAGTTTGGCCTTAAATTGCTAAGCTTATATGCAATTTCAATGAGAGAGCCATTTTGATCAGGGATGTCGAAACTAGTTTTAAGTGTATATGTGCTTGCACTATTACAAAGAAAGTTTATCATATGAATATTATATGTTTATGAAGTTTGGCCTCAAATTGCTAAGCTTATATGCAATTTCAATGAGAGAGCCATTTTGATCAGGGATGTCGAAACTAGTTTTAAGTGTATATGTGCTTGCACTATTACAAAGAAAGTTTATTATATGAATATTATATGTTTATGAAGTTTGGCCTCAAATTGCTTAGCTTATATGCAATTTCAATGAGAGAGCCATTTTGATCAGGGATGTCGAAACTAGTTTTAAGTGTATATGTGCTTGCACTATTACAAAGAAAGTTTTTTATATGAATATTATATGTTTATGAAGTTTGGCCTCAAATTGCTAAGCTTATATGCAATTTCAATGAGAGAGCCATTTTGATCAGGGATGTCAAAACTAGTTTTAAGTGTATATGTGCTTGCACTATTACAAAGAAAGTTTTTTATATGAATATTATATGTTTATGAAGTTTCACCTTAAATTGCTAAGCTTATATGCAATTTCAATG
>JZKD02S0659791.1:107100-135421 GCA_000966675.3 Picea glauca
AAATTGAAACAACTTACCTCATAAAAGCAAAGAGACTAGGAAAAATAATTGATCATAAACATAGGTTGATCCATGTCAATGTAAGTTGTAATGACCATAAATCTAGTGTACTCAGTAAATATCTGAGCTTAAAAGGGTTAGGGATATTTATAAATGAAGACCTCATTCTCGAAGACCAAGCTGAATTAAGGAAGGAAGTTCAAAAGGTAAAAGAAGCCAGGAAAAAAGGAAAATGGGAAATAATTAGAAATAGAAAAGCTATTGTTAGGGATATAAACCAAAAGGATAATAATAAATAGGAATTTGGGACACATTGGGTCCTTTTTTCGGAACTGTCGTGTTTTACCATGGTGCAAAGGTCCTATGATAAGTTGGATTCCGAGTGATATTGATATTATTTGTCTAGTTGAAACTTGGGAGCATGAAGAGTCTAAGTTCCCTAACATAGAAGTATTTGTCATGTGGTCGACATGGAACAAAATGTCCCACGTAGAGGGATAGGATGCATAGCTTTTTATATTAGAAAGAGTATTTCTCCTCACATTCAACTTCATAAGATCGACCCTCTCAATTAGTACATTTGGATAGAAATTTCAGACACCAATGTTATGAAGATGTATATAGCAATTTGTTGTTTTTCACCCATTAATTCTACTTTTTATAAGAAAAACAATCTAGATAGCAATTGTTCCTATAATAATTTAGAACAAGATATTTATAGTTTGAAAAATGAAGGTAATATCCTCCTACTAGGAGACTTTAATGTTAGGACTACAACTAACCAAGGTACTCTTTTAAGCAATGATTCCAACCATAATCCTTTATGGCTAGATGAGGACCCTTTTTTATATAATAGCTACAAAAGAAGCTACAAAGACCTAATTGAGAATTTGTTTGGTATTGAGTTGGTCAAGATCTCCAACTCTCAAGACCTAATAATTTGCAATGGAGTAATGAAGTGGCCAAAATCCAACCAGATGACTTGTATTCATGGGCTAGGTAGTAGTGTCGTAGATTATTGTGTGTAGACCAACCATGATAAAAGAGTAAGGGGGACTAAACTCCACTAGTTAGGGAAAGGGGGGGATACAAGTTAAGGAAAAGGGATAAGCTAGGGAGCTTAAGCCAAAAAAGAAATATTATATTAATATTCCTTAAAGTATAGAGTATAGATAATTATTTTATCCTAAGTTCTAAGGATGGGGACAAGTTGACCAAAGTAGCTCTCAACATGACAAGTGTTAAGTTGGGGACATGCATACTTATAGTTTGGACTTAGTTCATTTTCTCATTCATTCCATCATCATTCACTCACTCATTCAGTTGTTCTTCATACCTTTCTATTAATATCACTGTACATGTACCCGTACCGATACCTGTATCTATAAAGTTGGACTAAAGAAGCGGGTTGTTAGGCCCATGGGATACTGAAGAGGGGGGTTGTCGGGTCCGTGAGAAATTATCTCTAGGTGAGAGAATTGTTGGGAATTGATTTCCCGAAGGTGCCAAACTACAGCTACATGGCTCTGCGACTTCCTGTCCAACCTGTTGTTGAAGTCCAGAAAGGAAGTGGGGTAGCTGAAGGAATGTTGAGCAAAGAAGGGGCACACTTCATGGGATGGGATAGGAATGTGGGGAATGAGGGACTATAGTCTATTAGTTTGAGTTGTCACATGTGACAGAGTCTTTCCTGTTGTCTGAGATACATCAGCCTGGTTAGGAATCCATTTATCCATGTGGAGTTTAGTCCCATCTCGGGAGTGACACAGTGCTGAGAGTGATGAACAACGTGTTCTAAGTCTAGGAGGTTCGTGGAAGGTCTGGATGCAGTTGGTGATATTTTTACCAAGATAAGTGTCATTGTGTGTTAAATTACATGTGGCATTATTATTTATGCGTTTATTTTTATGAGTTTTTCCTGTGTGTAATGCATGTGTATTTTTATTATTATTTTGTATGAATCTATACATTTATAGAATGTATTTTTCTGTTTTAAGTTTTATATATAAAGTTCTGCATGAGTTTCTGTGTCTATATGTTTTAATTTTTATACAACTTTCGGAAATTTTTATGTGGCATAGCCCAGTTGGATGCTGGGGATGTTACAATATGGTATCAGAGCTCCAGTGTTCAACACTGAGCGTGGATGGGTCGAGCAAGGTGAGTTGAAGTGAAATTTCACAGAGAATTGATTTCGAAGTGGCCAAATTTCAAGTTACAGAGTGTCCATGGTAAAAATTAGAAGCAATTGCGTGGAATTGGGCAAAATCCCCAATTTCTGTTGTTAAATTCATGGGCAAATTGAGGAATTTGGCCAAGTAGTGAGATATTCTTAATTTAATATCTGTTCTAGCAAATTCAAACCTGGAATTGGTCAAATTTTAATTTAGAGGAAATCCATGACAAATGGAGTGAGATTAGTTGATTAAAATTCTCAATTCATGAATTGAGTTTGGGAAAACTTTGTTCCAGAAATGTCAACAAACAACGATTTGTTGTTGCAGAGGTTGAATTGGTGTTATTAGGGTAAAACTGAATAAATTTCATAGTTGCAAAATGTCTACGGTGAAAATTGGGAAAAAGTTAGGCAAAAGCTGCAATTTCTGCAGCGGAATTCACGAGGAATTGATGCACATAAAAATGAATGTGTGTAGGTGTGCGCACTAAAAATGCATGATGCGCAGTGAAAATCTTGTGATGTGTGGAAAATAAGGGTGCATGGATATGTGCGCTAAAATTTGGCGTTGCGCAGTGCAAGGTGGTAATGCACAAAAAATAATGGTGTGCGGGTGTGTACACTTAAATTTAGTGTTGTGTGGTGCAAAGTGGCAATGCACGAAAAATATTGGTGTGCGGGTGTGCACACTTAAATTTGGCGTTGCACGATGAAGAGTGGAAATGCACGGAAAACATTGGTGTGTGGGTGTGCACACTTAAATTTGGCATTGGGCAGTGAAAAGTGGCAATGTCGTGATATATTGGTGCGCGAGTGTGCACACTTAAATTTGCATTGTGCGGTGCAGAGTGGTAATGAATGGAAAATATTGGTGGGAATATGTGCAGACTAAATTTAGCATTTCATGGTGCAGATTGAGTGGTGCATGTGTAATACTGGCGCGCGTAGTGTGCACATGCATAATAATGGTGCGCGTGGTGTGCACAGTATTGACAGAGCGCAGAGGAATTTTGTTGGTGCGCGTGTAATGTGGGTGTATGTTGTCGCGCGACAATTTAATTAATGGTGAATGAAGGATACTGGTGCATGGTAGGGGCGTACTAAACTTTGTCTTGGTGCAACACATAGAGTGCAATGTGCGCATAATATTAGAGTGTGACACAAAAATTGTGTGCAACAGGTATTAGTGCATGAACCAAAATTGTGTGCGGTGGATATTGGCGCGCGTTACAAAAGTAGTGCGCACCAGTTATTGGTGCAACAAAGAAGTGATCCACATTGGTTATAGGTGAAAAGAGCATGTGCTACCTTATGTTGTTGTTGCATATGCTAAATATGGGTGTACATGTTCAAATATTTGCGCGCGAAGTCGTTTGGATGGTCTACAACAACATAAAACCAGTGAATTTCTGTGACATTTTATACTTTTGAAGGTCATATTTGTGGAGCACGTTTTTGAGGCCCTAAAAATAATTTTCAACTCAAATGAAAGAGCCCAGAGAGATCTTTCTAATGGTGTAAACCATTCATCAAATAGAGTTGTTATGAGGAAGTTATAGGACAAACAATGGAGGGTAAATTTTAAGACCAAACTAACTTCAAAAGGCCATAAGTTTATGCTCAAGACTCATAATTGAGCATGGAAGTAGGTGTTGGAAAGGTGTTGGACAGTAGAATATAATTATTCACCCAGAAAATTGATCTGGGCATTCAATTTTCAGGAAATCATAAGAAATAATTTTGATGCATTATTGAACTAGAATGGTTCATATTTTCATGAAATTGTTGAAGCAGTTAGCCTAACAAAGTTATGTTGGCTGCACATTTTGCAGAGTTAAAAACAAATACATCAGATCAGAATCAACACAAAGTGAAAAATAATCGAATATGCACTAGGGGCCTACAGCCAGGAATATGTGATCAGAGGGATGGATGTCCATATGATCATTGAAGGAACAAACTCCAATGGACATGGAGAAGGAAGGGATGAAAACATGAATATGGTAGAGACCATTAAAAATTTGTAGAAGGATTTCCAAAGCCATAAAGATTATAATGAAATTCTTATGAGAGCCAAGGAGTAGTAGGAGGACTTCAACATGAATTTAATGCAGATCCTAAACCGAATAGAAAAGAAATTGGATAAGGAGAGTGGCTCAAGCAAATCAGGAATTCATAGGTCTCCTGATGAGAAAAGAAGAACAAGAAGTGTTAGTAGACATCACCATCACTCCCTGAAGCATTCCAATAAGAGAGCACACAACAGCTCAAGTCCATCCACTACTACATATGGCCGGATTATTCCATGAAATTTTTCCACGTTTCCATTATTTTCCTTTTTTTTTTTTTAAATTGGGCGAGATTTTCGTCGCTATTGCCACGAAAGTTTGTCGCTATAGCAATGATTATTGCCTACCTCAAAAAACATTTTCTAACACACGTGGCTTGCAATGGCTAGTTGAATTTTTGCTGGTCAACTCAGGCATTTTCATCGCTATATCGACAATATTCGATCTATATATACATGACTTTAAGAGACTTTGTGACATATTTTCTATAGTTGTGACACTGTTTGTGGATTTTTCTTGAGCTATTTATTTTCTTCGTCACCCACCGGTTGAAAAAATCCAATTCTCGATCTACATAGCTCAGATTTTGAACTTTCAAGGTTAGTATGTTTTTTTATTTATTACAGTAGGTTAGAGTAGTGTGATTCAATACACACTACTCTAAAGTACAAATTGAAGCATATCGATCTTAATAGTTAATCGATAATAAAAAAAAGCATGTCAAAATGTCTTAGAAAAAAAAATTGTGAGGATTATAGGTCACTGTAAATAAACATATCATAATCGAAAGGAGTAGCTAAAATATAAAAAATTGACAACTTACTATTTGGTATGGTGTAGGCAAGACAATTACTTGTCAGTACAAGGATTTGTCACTATGAACAAAAATGACAGGAAGCTTGCTCGATTAAGAGCGACATTAGAGGTGAGGGGCGATGGAAAATGTTATTTCCCTTGCTATGATTGCAGGGGATTGAAAAGAAGAAGACTTTTAATAACAACAGCTGAAAGACATTGTAGGGAGAAGGGGCACTCCGAAGGAGGTTATGAATATCGTCCCTTGGTAAGAGGATTCAATATTTAATCTATTCTCTGTAATAGTAATCATGTCATGAGTTATAGTGATATTTCTTATCATTTTTTTTATATTTTCTATACACACTAACTTTTCTACATTGTTTTTAAATATATAGACGATGCCCCCAAAATGTCAACCTCTAGATAGTTATTTGCCAAGTACTAGAAGAAATACTCCTTTAAAGGGTGATGAACTTCGAGATTAGAATATTGAAGTTGTTGATCAAGTTATTAATGATGATATGGATGGAGATAATGTGATACAAATCAGGAAGATGAGATACATAGATTGATCCAAGACACATTTTCTCCAATGGATGAGGAAAACTAGGATGATAGTCATGATGTTGATCCTCTATTCAAGAAGTCACGTCAACCTCTTTATGAAGGCTCAACAACAAATCTTCTATCTACTATATTTTTGTTGGTGAACTTGAAGGTTTTGAATGGTTTATCAAACACATGCCTCACACAGATACGAAGGTATTTAATTTGTTAATTATTTATGCCTGCATGTTCACAAATACTTAAAAGGTTCAATTTTTTCCTATATTGCTATTATTTTCTAATTTGTAAAATATGGATGTGATATTGATGATTAATATTGTTTACATTGACTTATTGTTTTGAATTTTGTAGATTGTTAGGTGAATTTCTATTACCGGCGTCAAATATTTTTCCACGCACATATTGAGAAATATTTGTGATTATGAAAGAAATTGGAATGGAGTATCAGACTATTGATGCATGTCCTAATGATATGAACAATATGCATTAGAAAATGAATGCCCACAAAGTCAAATGAGTAGATATCGAACCGATAAAGCGTTAAATAAGGTGCCTCACAAAGTTCTTCATTATTTTTTGATAATTCCACGTTTCCAGTGGTTATTTAGGTGCCAAAGTATAGCATAGTTTATGGATTTCCATGCAAAGAACAAAATTCGAGACGATGTTCTTCAAATTCCTATAGATGATTCTGCATTGAAGTACATCTAAGAAAAGTGGCCAAATTTTAAAGAATAACCTCGTAATGTTAAACTTTCATTGGCAGTTGATGGTGTCAATCCATTTGGACAGCTTTGTTCTACGTACTCAGTGTGGCCTGTTTTTTTTATAAACAATAACCTTACTCCTTGGATGTCGATCAAGAGAGAGAACACAATGTTGGCAATAATTGTTGCAGGTATTTAATTATCTTTTATTTTTTTTAAAAGTATGACAAAATATTTCATTTCTTTGTTTCATGCATGGTAATTATGTCTTCTATATATAACGACATCTAGATAAGTACAATTAATCATGAAGGATGTTGAAACAATTAGGTAAGTACCAGGTTAAAGATATGAACGTATATATTGAGCCTCTTATCGATGAGTTGTTGAAGTTATGGGTTGGTGTCACTATGCATGACATCTCTAGACCAATAGGGAAAAAACAATTTCAATTCCATGGAATACTATCATGGACAATTTATGATGCTCCCAGGTTAACACATTTTTGTGGTATATTGTTACTTTCTTTTATGATTTACTATTATATATATTTATTGAAAATATCATGAATTATTTTAAATTGTAACTCTAATTTGGAACATCAATTCATATATCTTGTAGGTCTTCAAACAAAGGGTAAATTTGTATTCCCAGTTTGTGGTCCCAGGATAAAATCTCATCATTCAAGGAGTTAGGAAAGGAAGTGTTTGATGAGTATAGGAACTTTTTGCCTAAGAAGCATAGTTATCGAACTACATACAAAGAAAAATTCAATGGTAAAGAAGAGAATGGAAAAAAACCACAAAGAATGACACCTCGCCTATGGAAGTTGGAATATCTTAGAAATAGTCAAGGTATGCAAATTATTTATGTATGGCATATTATATGAATCTTTGGTTAATTTCATTAGTATTAATTTCATTTTGTTTGATTAATTAGTGTTAGTTTCAATTTGTTCATGTTTCATGAATGTCGTTAAGGCACGAATGGGCTTCCACGAGGAATGAAAAGTTACCCGATGAAATTCAGTTGGTTTCCATACTACGAGCACCTACAAATAGTTCATCTGTTTGATATAATGCATATCAGGAAGAACATAACAGAATTTTTATGGCAAATATTAGATGGAAGGACTGACAAAGAGAGAATTGGAAAGAAAATTGGAAAGATTTATTGTGACATCCAAGAAGCCAATCACGCAATGCAAAGTGTTATTATTAATTCTAATGGTGATGGTAGTGAGAAAAATACTAGTCTTCCTTGGTTATTGACGGAGCAACAGAGAAATATTGTAAAAGAGGTCATTCGAAAAATTAGGTTTCCGACGGGATTTTCGTCGAACATACAAAATATCTTAACGAAAAAGGTGTTTTTGGTGGGGTTAAAACACATGACTGACATACATTCATTAAGGTAATTAATAGGTTATAATATATTTCCTTATTGGTACAGATTTTTTGGAAACAAATAATAATTATTTGTTTTTTGTTACAGTATGTTCTACCATTATCTCTCCCAGACGACTTTGACAACAACATAAAACAAATTATTTATGTACTTGGCAAATACATGAGGTAAGTAATGTTTTATATGGAAAATGTACTTCTTATGTGATTTGTAGCAAAACGTATTGACATATTATGTTTTATCTGCAAATTTATGTATGCCCTGGTATTATTTTATTGCATCGACATTTGTAGGTGGCTTTCATCAAAATAAATCCATAAAGAAGATATAAGGTATTGGAAGAGAGAAATTCCCCGACTAATCTGTCAAATGAAACAATATATACCTCCAACATTTTTCAATGCAGAAGAACACTACCTCATACACCAAGTTGAGGAGATTGAATTATGTGGACCAGTACACACAAGGTCAATGTGGATGGTGGAGAGGCAGTTGAAGTCATTGAAGGATTTTGTTCGACAAAGAGAACGGCTTGAGGGTTCTATGGTTGAGGGATATATGATATATCAATGCATGGTGTATATTAGTCAATATCTACCTAAGTTAGTAGAAAATATGAATGTTCCTCGCATTTGGAATATTGACTCCATCAACAAATTTGAAGGGGAGGTCCTATTAGGGAAAGGTAAAATGAGGACTGTGAAAGGTAATTATTAGATGTTGACATAGATTTAATATATTACACATTTATTTTTTCAATTTTATTTTATCATACTAATTTTTTACATTTTTTATTCCTTCATATTGAACTATATTAAACTATTGCTTTATTTTTTTTTGTAAATAAAAGTGGGTCCTTATATTAATACCAACTGAAACCTTACAAAACCTGCTGCCTACCAACATTCACAAAAATGCTAGCAGTAGAAGGTGGAACTGTTGGTGAACTTTTTACATTGAATTCCATGGTTTTCCCCAGAATACATTGTGTGACCAAGCACCCAGTGCTAACCTCACCCCCACGCAACCTCGGGCTGTGACCGCACTCCTAATCCAAAGGCGCGTCACGATTTCATAGGTTGGGACTTTGCACACCCGACTTTCCTCCCTTCAAACTTCCGGGTCCCGAAATTACGAAAGGGGTCTGGCACATGCTATCCCTTCCCTTATCCTCCATCCATACGACCCTTCACAATGACCTGGGGCCAACTCTTCCAAGCGCGTTGGGATTTTGCAAATCGGGAGTTCCCAGTGCGAGTCACCACTGCCTTCATGACCCTTGAAATGTCGATGCTTCAGATCTGAAGGCTCAAATCCTTCCTCGATCAACGGTCCTGACAGTGTCAAGGTTTCGCGTATCGAGACATCCGGGTAGTTGGTTCCTCCACACTCCTGATTCCAGAAATGTCGAAAATATCCTGGACACTCAATAGTCCAGATCGCTTCTTAATCCATGGCTGTGATCTTTTCTTGGTTTCATGGATCACAAGTTCTTGCATGTTTGTTCTTTGACTGCTTCAAGTCATGAGCAGTGGGACCAGATCGACGGTTTCGAGCGCCTGTAGGATCAACGATCCAGATTTTCCCACACTTTTTGTGACTTCGTGTATTGTGAATCCGTGACATTGGGAAATGACTACCACCATGCTTTGGACTCCCAAAATCTATTTTCCTAAAGTCCTCTGACATTTTTTTATCATCTGTGTTGTCACTTACGGTTGCCCTCTCTCCCGAGCTACTAATCATTTCTAACTTACAATAATTACTGAGTGATCCAGGATGACACCTTAGTCGGGTTGGGGCCATCCAGCTAGGAAAGCTCCTCACATTGGATCCAAAGGGGCGAGATTTGTGACTTCCTAGAGTCGTGGAGAATAATCTATTGCATAGAGTCAACCACGACATTGGCAAGTCTGTCTGCAACTTTGTTAGCACTCCACCGAATGTGTGAAGGGGTTAGAGTTAGAGAGGGTCTAAGAAGAGCCTAGAAGCTGTAGAGAGGGCCAAGGAGGCGCCAACTGGGTGTGATTTTCCCTAGATCGTGGCCATTTAGATTTATTTTTTCCAAGTCTATTATGATTTTGGAATCTCCTTCAATGATCAGACAAGTTAGTTTTTGATCTAGTTCCAATTGCACTCCTTTGATGAGATCCCAAATTTTTGCTGAGTTTTTGGTGTTGTATCTGAGATTTTTTGCAATGAGGCTATGAATTTGACCCAGGTTGTTTCTTATGACCACTCCATAACCTGAGTGGACTGGATTATGTTTTGATGTGCCATCAAAGTTGACTTTATGGAAGCCTGACAGGGGGGAGCCATTTGGAGGGACTAAGGGATTTTGAAGATAAGGGGGGCTGCCGAGGAGGGGTGGAGTGTGAAAACGAGAAGCCCCAAGAGTTAAGGAGAAGGATCTCACTTGGATCAGTGGGGAAGTCTTCCTGAGTCCATAAATTAAGATGAATATTTTCCTCGAGATGCGAGAGGATTGAGTTCCATAGGAGGGAGGGAGGAGAGGGCTAGGAGTGAAAGATTCTTTTGTTCCTCTCTTTCCATAGTTGTCAAACTATGAAGCCTGGTGAGAGTTTCCATGTTTTGTTAAAGATAGGACTTTTAAAGGAGTTGGAGCCCCACTCCCTGATTGTTCTTAAGATGCTATTTTTAACTCTTTTGGTTCTTCTCAAGAGTTGAGTGGCTTGGTTCCAAATGTCCTCACTGAATGGGCAGTTGTTTAGGAGGTGCTCCATGGTTTCTGCTTGGATATGGAAGAGATGGAAAATTGAGGAGCCAATGAACCCTCATTTTTGTAGATTGTCCTAGGTTAAGATCTTGTTTTGTAGGAGAAGCCAGAGGAATGAAGATTTTTTGGGCCATAGTTTTGATTTCCATATTGTTGTCCAGATGCTATCTTTTCGAAGATTTTGGAATTTCTCCTATAGAGCATATCCCTCTTTGAGAGTGAAGCTACTGTGAGGTGTGTATCCCCATCTGAGAATGTCTGGGTCTGTGATTTTCTAGATTCGCCTTTGGGATGTTGCTTGATTCGAGTGCTGCAAATCACATTTCGATTCAACTTGGAGCTTCTGATGGGTTGATTTCCAGCTTCACCAAGCAGAGTTACTAGCAGTATCAGTCCTCAAATCTACTACTTTGAGAGTGTTGAGATATTGTATGTGATTAGCATAGGATTGTAGAGTTTCTTTCGATTGAATGGGTGGAAATTGTTGCCAAGAATTCATCCAAAATAGGGCATTCTAGCCATTGCAAATTTCCCATAAATCATGTTCCTAAATGAGTGGCCTATTTTTCCAGGCCACATTCCAGATGTTGGAGCCTTGAATTTTCTCCCTAATTCTTATAAGATGGATTTGATGCGTATTTGGGGCATATTTTCATTTCCAAAGTGTGGCCCAGATCTTCATTGGAGTTTTGAGCCATCTCCACCAAATTCTTGCTCCCATGGTGTTGTTTAATTTTCCAGGGTCTTGGAGGCCCAGTCCACCTGAAGATTTAGGCTTGCATACCTTGTCCCAGCTGACAAGGACCCATTTTTTGTCTGGATTGTGTCCATGCCAGAGAAAGTTTCTTTGCAATTTCTTATTTTCTTTATGACTGAAAGGGGGGAAGCCAGGGATAAGATGAGGTAAGTAGGGATGGATTGAAGGAGTGACTTTAAGAGATCAATTTTGGCTGGAAGGTTGAGGGATCAAAAGGTCTGAGTGCTGAGATGATTGGAAATGGAGAGTAGGAGAGAGTCCCATGAGATGTTTCTGGTTGCTGAATCAGAAAGAGGGAGTCCCAGATAACGCAAGGGTAGAGTGTAGAATGGCGTATTCAGGAGTTGAGAAAGGTGTTGTTGGATTGCTACAGGAGTCTTAAGGAAGAAGAGTTGCGATTTGGCAAGATTGAAGGTGGTGCCAAAGGATTCACTGAAATCAGCGAGGATGGAACTTAGTTTATTTTCTTCTTTCACAGTGGGGGTGTTTATTAGCAGTGTGTCATCAAAAAATTGTTTGTGGGATGCTACTGGTTGTAACCCATGAAGAGGGAGGCCTTGGAGGGAGACATTTTGAATTGAGGCCTTGATATAGCATCCTAGGTCCTCATCCATAGTGAAAAATAGGAAAGGGGAGAGAGGGTCACCTTGCCGTATTCCTCTTGAGGGGGAGAAGGGTTGAGAAGGGACTCCATTGATTAGGATTGAGAAAAAGGTTGAGGAAATGAGTTTCATTAACCAAGAGATCCAATCCTTGTTGAAACCAAAATCTGAAAGAAGATCTTTCATGTATTTCCAACTTAATTTGTCAAAATATTTTGAGAGGTCAAGTTTTAGAAGCATACCTAGAGTGTGGGTGATTTTGAGCGAGTGAATGATTTCATGGACAAGAATGAAACTATCCATGATTTGCCTTCCTTCAACGTAACCTAATTGCTCCTTGGATATGATGAAGGGGAGTATGGGCTTGATTCTTAGAGCTATGACCTTGGAGATGATTTTATATATCACATTGTAGAGTGCTATGGGTCTGAAATTCTTCGGGTTTGTTACTCTTTCTTGTTTGGGAATTAGGGTGAGGAAAGTGGCATTAACTGCTAGAAGAACTTTTCCTGAGATGCACAATTCCTCCACCAACTGCCACACTTCTTCCCTTAACATTGGCCAACAAGAGTGGAAGAAGTTTGTGGTGAATCTATCCGGTCCTGGAGCCTTGCTTGTGGGTAGATCTTGAATAGCCTGATCCACTTCTGCCTATGTTATTGGGGTCATGAGAGCCTCATTCTGCTCCTGGGTGATAATAGTTGGGATGTTTTGGGTCACCCACTCAATTGTTGAGGAGCGGTCCACCATTGGTTCTGAGAGGAGATCCTTATAGAAATCTAACAGCTCGTGCGAAATTTTCTGGTGATTTAACAGGGTGTTTCCTTGAGATTCCTCCATCTTCGTAATGCAGTTGATTAGGCATATGTGGATCATGGACTAGTGGAAAAATATGGTGTTTTTATCTCCCTCATTGAGCCATTGGAACCCAGATTTCTATCTCCACAGGATTTATTCCGACTTGTGTCTTTCTTCCAGTTGCCTTTTGATTTCATTCTCCTGCTACTGTTGAGTGATGGTGTGTCTTGAGAGAATGAATTGACTCTAAAGATCCTCTAGTTTTTGTTCTAGCAGTTTCCTTTCCTGAAAGATGTTTCCAAAGACTTCTTTTTTCCATTTGTGCACCTCTTGTTTAAAGTATTTGAGCTTTTGATGGAAGCAATACATTTTTGTACCCCCTTGGATTTCCATTGTGCTCCACCAATGACGGGCCAGCTCCTGGAAGTCTGGATGGGCAAGCCAAAACTTTTCAAATCTAAAGGGTTTTAACTTGGGGGTGGTGATAGTGTCTACCCATAGCTGAACTGGCCAGTGATCCGAGCTTGCTATCGGGAGGATGTTGGAATCTGCTAGGGGGCCTTCCAAAAGGAGAGTTTCTGAAATGAGAAAGTGATCTAGCTTGCATGATATTTGTTGGTGACCTGATATTGTGTTGGTCCAGGTGTAGGTACCATTGTTGTTATCTATGTCTACCAGTATGAGGTTCTCTATGAGTTCCTGGAATTTTTTGCTTTCCTTCTCCAGACGTTCCTCCCCCCCCCCTCTTTTCTTCTCAAGTGTGAGAATCATATTGAAGTCACCCCCTATAATCCAATGTTTTCCCTCGGCTAGAGAGCCTAAGTAGGCCAAGCTTTGAAGAAAGAGGTCTTTGTCCTAGCTGTTTTGCAGTCCATAAGCATTTGTAATAATTTCCTACTTGTCTGAGCCGATGGCTTTGTAGTGCACTATGATGGTATTTGCAGTGGAGAAGCCTTGATCTGGGATGACTATGGCAGGATTCCATAGGATGGCCAGGCCTCCTAAAGCTCCCTTTGAGTCCATTTGATAGGAGCTAATGTTTCGCCAACATCTTTGGAGGATGTCTTCTGCAATTTTCCTTGCGCACTTTGTCTCTTGTATCAGGAGTATATCAGGGTCTTCCTTTTTGCTGCAGTTTCGAAAAATCCTTTTCTTGGATCTTCCATTTAGACCTCTGATATTCCATGTGAGGATATTCATAGTTAACAATTTGGTGGGTGTGATAAGGATATCTCAGAGAGCCTTTGAATCTGTCCTGAGTTGATCATATAGTTTCTCACCTCCTTTATTAACTGTTGAGCCTATTTTCTGTCTCACCACTTGTTTTCTTTTGGGTGTTTTCTTGGATCTTGGTTTGGGCCTATGCTGATCCCCAACCTAGATGTAGCTCCTGTTGATGAATCCATAAATACCTTGTGAACTTTCTTGAGTTGGTCCTCTGGTAAGGTTTGGATATCCTTCTTGTTGAGTGCCTCTTCTAGCCTGTCTAGGTCTATTTCATCTAGGTCCTTCTCATCCATTTTCATGACTATATCTTCTTCTATTACTATTTCTTTTCCTAAGGCTGGGTGAGTCTGTGGGTCTGCTTGGGTTGTTGGGGCCTGATGCCTTTGTGTCGGCTGATCTTCCTTGTGCTTGCTGAGATCTATCCCCACAATATTGTGGGGGTTTTCCACCTCTTCTGTCTCTGGAAGGCGGTTAAGGGCCTCAAATGAGTTGTTTTTTTGGTTCTTTTTTCCGTTGACTGTTGTGGATTTCTTATGAGCTTGTCTTCTTCGATTGTGAAACTGGTTGAAACCTTCCTTAGGTTTTTCTTCATGTTCCTTCTGGGGGGAATTTAAAGGGAAATATCTGAAGAGATGCCCATGTTCATGGCATTTTAGACATCTGAAAGGGATTTGTTCATAGTCCAAGTTTTGGGCCCATTCTTCATCTTGGTATTCTAAGGTGACTATGCATGGCAGAGCTTAAGAAATGTTCATATAGACACATATACTTTCATAAGAAGTGTATTTTCTTTGTTTGGTATCTTCGGGGGATTTCACATATTTACCCAGGGTGTTGCCTATGCCCATTAAAATTTACTCTAACCAGAACTCTTGAGGGAGGGAGTAGAAGTGAATCCATACCGGTGCATATGCAAAGTTTTTCTTTTCTGGGCTCAGGTGATCCATCCAGAAACAAAGGTAAAGGCCAGTTGAGTTGTAGAAATATGGCCCCCCTTCAAAGATCTTGTCCTTGTCCTCCAGGTTGTAGAATATTACTGTAAAGAATCCTTTGGAGCTTAGTTGGAGCTCATAGTCTCCCCTAGGGTTCCACCATGTCTTGATCCAGCAAGCTAGGTCCTTTTCTGAGGGCCAGAGACCTAGGAAATTTCCTATAAGGGTGTGGTCTCTCATGAACTATGTATGCTCTCCTATCCTGGTGTTTTTGATAACATATCTGGGTACAACCGAGGCTTGGGGGATGCATTGCCGAGAATCCAGGCCCAAGCTTCTTTTGGATGTGAGGACTCAACATCCATGTTTAGTTATCTTCTAACATCCATTTCTTCTTGCAGATATTGGTCTCGTAGGTGTAGAGGTAGCTCAAAGGACAGATGTCGCGCTCGAGAGTTCCCCGGATCATTTGATGCAACGTTACGATAAGAGGGGGATTTCACCCCTCCTTCTGTTCCCATTATTATGAAGCGGTCAGGGACACAGAGATGAGGTGATCAACGTGAGCAGAGGGAGTCAGAGGTGGTCTGGGCAGGCGGGAGGCGGGAGCATGTAGAAAATCCTAAAAGTTGCAAAACCAACTGACCGAGAATATGTTCTATCCTACACATATAAACTATTCCTTTATTAACAATAGCTAATTAATGATATTAAATTGTTATTTTATCATATAGTTTCTCCAGAGTGGGATGATTTACATTTATACATTGCAAACAACCTTGATTGGATGGAGAATTGGATAGAATATACTGAATAATACTTTAGTAGGTTATCATGGGAAGGGATGTGTAAGATTATTAAAACAACGCATCATCATTGAGATCAATTTCTCGATCTTATGTCAACTAGGGAAGTTGATTTAGTCTTTGGTTTAAAATATAAACATGCAAGTAAACTGTTTACCCACATTTTCCTAGTTATTTCCCAATTTTTCAATGTATTTGGTTTGTTTAATTTTTGAAATATATATTTACTAAGTCCTATATGAGGTTTATTAATTGGAAATGTAATTTTTACTTCTTGTCCATGTTGCAGTTGAAACATCACAAGGATATGTGGTGTAGTGGTCATAAATTTCGTATCAAAATCTTGGATGATAAGATGAAAACCTTGGATTGTGGGATAACTGTAGTGTTTAAGGTCACCAACATTTCCTCTAGAAGTGACATAAATCTGGAGGAAACTAAGAATAGGTACTATGGGCATTTGGAGGATATAATTGAGTGTGATTTTAATTCCTTTAAAATAGTTTTGTTTGAGGTGAAATGGTACAGGCTACGAATGCATGAACATGATCCTAAAAGAACTGTTATTGAGGATGATAATGGATTTACCATGGTTAATGCAAGGGCATTTGAACCAAGTACAAAGCCTTATGTTCTTCCAAGTCAATGCGAGCAAGTATTTTACTCAGAGGCACCTGGTAAAGCAGGTTGGTCATACGTTGTTAGATATGATCCAAGAGGAAGACTAGTAAATTATAATCATGTAGCTGAGGATGAAGATAATAATGAGGAAGAAGATCATGATTATGCAAATCAGGAGCAGGTGGTTGTAGTCGATGTGTCAGATGAAGAAGCTGAAGAATGATCATCCAAATGTAGGAGACGATGATCTCATTGACTATATCGATAACTATATTAGAGAAAATGACGTTGATGATGATGTTGATATGAATGATCCTTTCACCAATATTGATTTTGAACCAGATCCTGATACAGATGTTGAGCTGGATGGACAAGAAGATGAACGATATTTAATTGTTAAAAATAAGAGGTATGTGTTTATATGTTTTATATGATCTTTATATGTTTTTATTTTGTATAATAGAGTATATTTTACATGTTCTTTATAAATTCAAATTAGGTATGGAGAAATTGAGAGTGATGTGAGGGGGGGGAATAATTAGAGCTTCCACCTTCATGTGGTTTCCCCTATTTAGTAGAGAATGAACTATTCTTGAAACCAAGAGGAGATCTACGCGACTGCACCTAATCATGTACTACTTGAAACCATTAATGAGTGATAGTAAGTGGCTTAGGATTAGAGTTATAACACTTGAGGCCTACTTAATAATTGGACAACAAAGTATGGCTTCAAAGAAGGAGAAATAAAAGAAGTTTAATATAACAATGTATGTACCTTGTCACCCCTACTTCTCTGTGTAGCTCGTCCTCATTTCGTTTTAATTTTCTTGGTCGAATTTTAAAGGAAACAACTATTAAAAGACATTTTACTAGGGATAGAGTACATGATGGGCAACAATGACATCTGAATGGGGCCAATGTTGAATTTATTTCAAAATGTTTCTGTATGCACTGGAATTTGACATGGATAGACTGTTTGTATGCCCTGACGATATGGGAGGGTTTCCATACTCAAACATCACTCACACACCCAACAAAATCCAACCTGTTCCTTAGGCACAATTGTGTGTACACCGTATAAGTCATAATTCCTTACTCTTTTTGTGATGCGATTTCCACATGAAGGATTCATTGTCACCATCAATCAATGCTCATATTATGATCTGCAACCACATTTGACCGAAGATAATGTATCACCTTTAGTGGATCATACATATATAGTCTATCCCTACTATTTAGTTGGAAAAACCTCCTTCACAATTGAATTATGTGGCCACTTCCACCATTTTTTTAATATCAACTCCCATAAATAATGAGCCTTTGACTCATTTTCATGACTTAGGGAGGTAGATTAAAACTGGAAATTTATCCTTCAGGGTAACAAATCCAATTTCACCCCTTATGTGCAAAAGTGTCAGGTCCTACTTCTTCGACCATGATATTTCCTAACAATGATAAATTATTAGAGGCCACGACCTTTTTATATAGTCCTTAGGATAACCTCCATAATGGATCTCCTATTGAATTTCACCCTAGGTCTATCTAATCCACTACTATCATTCCCTTATACTCTATCCCTTTGGAAATATTGATCATTTTGATTCATCTATACCAACAACACCTCTAACTTGAAGAAGATACATTGAATTAAATCTCCATACTTAAGATTATTGGTGTTTTCATCGAACGAGATGTTGTCAAACTATTTCATGTTGACATGAAGCATCTAATATGACTTTCCAGTTTTTGTTTTGGGTGTAGGACAATGACCTTGTGACCTTTGTTCCCAATAACCACATCCTCCTCATTGACCTTTTTCTTAGCTTTATTAGTGGATGGAATACTAGAGACATGTTAAATTTTTAAGAAAAAGGGGTTCAACATTTACTAGGATCCGAAATCAATAATGGTTCGACATCTAGTTAACTTTTTAAGAAAAAATATGTTTATAAAAAACTTGATATAATTGATATGACATGTTGATTCAAAACAATTTTTATTATGCAAGAGCTAGTCATCCAAAGTATCAATGTATACATGAATGTTAAGACTATACAATTATTACTTGTTGAAGTTCTTATATGAAAATAAAATCCAATTGATCCATTCCAAATTCTTGTGTAAGACTAGATTGGGATGTCCATGTTCAAATTCCCCATCTCATAGATCTATCCATCTAGAGTTCATTTTTAAGAAAAATTTAAGAATGTATCTACCCATATGTGAAATGTTAGAATGTCGTACTTTCCATGTCAAAATAGAGTCCCAAGAAAATTTAAATCCTCTCTAGATAAAATGATCCTAATACTAAGTAAGAGTTGAAACCACCTTCTTCCTTGCTTCCCAAACTATTTGAATTAGTGAAAAGGAACCACCAATCCCAAAATCACTTGAAGCAACATTCACATCATTGAGGGTGAAAAGTCTGTTTATTTTGGATCTAAATTTTCCTTTAACAATTATGTATTGGGTCAATCATTTTCAAGGTTCTTCACCAATCATTGAACTCACTATCTGTTATAACCCTAATTTGCACCATACATGCTTACTTGGCATCAAGCCATCTCAGATTCCTTCTTTTCCAAAACACTACTGAACAACTCTTCTAAAAAACTCCATTTTTAAAAGTCCACGCTAGCTGACCCACTACAGCTCGCGTGGATCTACAGTGTCCATGCTAGCTGGCCCACTATAGCCCGCGTGGACCTTCAGAAGCACAAAAAAAGGAAAGTTGTCGACAAAACACACAGCTTTGGGTGAGTTAACTAAACCTTCCGGCCATGCATGGCTGAGGGTTCACCGAAATACCTAGCTTCTTCTAGCCTATAAAAGAAGGATTAGGGGTCCTATTTGGAAGAGGAGAATAATAATAAAGAAACTCTACCCAATTGCACATTCCCATTGTCCCAACCCTTTAGCCATCCTTGTGCAAGAAGAGATATGGAACAAAGAAGTTGGAGGACATTTGAAGAGGAGCCCAGGATCAAGTTCATGGAGCAGTGGACGGTCTCAACATTGTAAGTTGATTCAATAAAGTTAATAATAAAGAAATGATTTTCCCATCCCACTATATGAGTTCTTCATAGTTTAGTAAATGTATGTTTGAATCTCTAACCCATTAGTTTGTAGGTAAAATGCATGTGTAGTTTGTTGCTTGTTTTGTATGCAAGTCAACCTTTTGAGGAGAGATGCTAACAAGAGATCAAGCATGAAGAAGGATTGACATCGAACGCCCAGAACAAGGTATGTTGGCCTAACCATGTATTTGTTGAAAAGAAATGGGGATTAGGTCTGGGGACGAAGGTAGAAAGTAGGTTTCTTTTGGTCATATCTGCATGCATAATATAACCCTATTTGCTAGTCCATAGGGGGATTTACCACCACAACAGAATTGGCGACCATACTGGGGAAGTCTCTAGGGTTCCTGGGAATATTTTTGGGTAGTTTTAAAAGACTAGTTTTCTTTCCTGTTTTTTGAAGTTTCTGCAAAGTCCGATCTAACAGAGAGTCTGGTCTTCCATACCAACTATCTCTGTTATTTGCTTGACTGTGTTTTTTCGATACCCACGGAGGTGCACACGGCCTGCATAAGGTCTGCACGTGTGTACCCATGCCCTACTTTCTTACAGCCCACATGTAAATGCTAGCTGAAGAAGTAACAGTAGCATGTAGATTCCAGAAATTTTTTTTAGGCAATCATCCTCTTCCCTATCAGAATCATTCATTCTCAGGAGTTTCTGGAGATCTTTCTAGTCTTGGTTGTTTGTAGTCTCATCTCAGATTGGTTTGTTTTACGATTTTTTTCCTTACATTGTTTTCTTTTTTCTGTTAAAGAGAGTGTATAAGTCTTCAAGAGATCTTGGTTCTCAATATCAATGGTCTCTTCCTGGTTGGGATTGTCTGTTTTTATTTGTTTCATATTTGTAGAGATACACGCAGTCTGTATAAGGCAAGCACGTGTGTACACGCCCTCTGGCTCTACATAGCTCGCGTACACACGCTTGCTGTTGAATTGTCAGTAGTGTGCTTGTGCAGGATATTTTTTGTTGAGGGTAAGGTAGTCATCCTTTCCTTTGACAAGAGTTATACCTCTCGGGTTTTTGAATCTCTGTCCTAGCAGTCGGTAACTTAAGTCTCATCTCAGCCACAACTTTCTTTTTTCATTTAAAAGTTTTCATCAAAATTTTCTTTAGGGTTTTTAGACAAGTGTGAGAGTCCTTTTTTAAGTTGTTAGTGTGTGATTTCTTGAAGTGATTCTTTGCGATCTGCGATTAGGCTAGAATTTTTTTTTCTTGGTTTTTGACTTGTTGATATTTTTCCTTTTTTCTTTGTGAGCATTCAAATAAAAAAAAAAAATCTTTCATTTTCTTGTTTGGTTGAAAAGTGTTGTTTTTCACTAGTAACCAGGGAAAAGTCTTTTCTTTCATAAGTTCTTTGCAGTTTACTTAGATCATAAGTAGCTCGTATCTTTTCTTTCATAATTTATTTGCAGTTTACTTAGATCATAAGTAGCTCGTAGTCGAGTGAAATTATCTTTGAGTTTGTTATTCAAAAATCTTATAAAATTGTCTAAATTTGAAAAGTTGTTTAAAATTTGTGTTAAGTGAAGTTTTTTGTTTCCATCTTTCTTTTCATTTTTCCTTTCGTCTCTCAAACATAACTAGTTTCACTTTCATAAACTTTGACATAAGACAAGCCATAAAATTAACACTAAAATCTAAAAATCATTAGACTTTTATGTTTGTAGGGTCAACCAACTAGTTCAGGATTAGGGCTTTGGATTAGGTTGGAGAGGAAACTCTTCAAGGCCATTAAAATCAAACATTAGAGTCTGAGTTAGGGAGTGTCCAAGTCCAGTATCATGAAAGTTATTCAAGACCCCCCTCTAACACAGGGGATAAACACGAGGTCACGTGCGGAAAGGTAACGGAGATAACCCCTCCAAATCTGGACCAATCCTAGTGGAGAACACATATAGAGGGCTTGTATTGGGATTCCATCGATTGCATTTTCCATGGAGCTTCATGGGTATCAAATATATTTGAGGTCCTCAGTTGTCTTCCAAACCACTTGCTCTCGATACCCTTGACAGGTTTCAGGCTCGATACCCTACTCATTGTGGTCTACCCGACTTTCGACTGTACCCGCCTGGTGACTGTTCGCGCGCTGGAAACCTAGTTGCCTATCTTTTTTAGGGACATACACAGGTGAATGTGGGGGTATAGCACGGTACCTAGGACATACATCGAACCACGCTTTGTAGAGTATACCCGGAGGGTGCTTTCATTTTCGAGTTACACTTGCACTGGTAAGTTTCTCTAGTGTTGGTTGTTGTAACTGTTCTTCCAATATATTTAGTGTTTTCCTGTCTTATCTTATAGGTAATTTTTTAGAGTGTGTTTTTTTTTAACGATTAGAACTCCCTAGAGTGTCTTTGATCTTCTCACATAGTGGAGGATCATGAGCTCTGCCAGTCACAAAGGATTCTTGGCCTGTCGTCGGTTACACCGGAGCCACCCCTGCCACCACCAAGGCGAAAGCTAGACCAACAAGGGTATTTTGAAGTGACCGGGTCACAAGAAATTGTGCTCGACCAACATCTAGAGGAATCGACTGTTTTAGACCTTGGAGCGAAATCCTTTGGTCTCGTTGAAACCTCCACCACTGATCTTTCGGCACCCGCCATCGTACTGATTCATCCTTATGAGTGCCAGACAGTGTCGCACAAAGCAATGGAAACAAATGTTGTTACTCCTTCTGGGAATTCTTCAATTCCCACTACGGTTTTCACCATAGGAGAGTTTCCACCTCCTAACCCACTGTCACTAGTTCGAGCCACCATGGTCTCGACCACCTCTACATCTCACAGTGGTCTGATACCATCTATGGTGGTGGCCACAACCCCTTTCACACCTAGTGCGACATGCCCTCCATTCTCATACGGGATGCCTAGTTCAGGTACAAGTCCTGTACTTTCCTACTCCACTTCACAAACTCTAGGCCTGGGGGCAGGGAGCTCTAATGCTCCTCTACAAGGACACATGGGGGCACTCCTACTCCTTTAAACACTTTCCCTTATGGGGGAGGTCAGATTCCTCCTTCGTCCCCTTCACTCGGTGGCTCGCATCAGCAATCCGCCATGCCACCTGCACACCATAGTTTATTTGGAGCGGGGAGTCAAGGACCACCTTTGCATAATATGCTGGTAGGTTCGAAACTGTTTTCTTTGTTCAGTGCGTTTGGTAACAATGCCTTCTCAACAGCTACTTTCCCAACTGGGGGCAACCCTGGTTTCGGACAACCTATTCCTATGTAGGGTACTATTCCTACACAAGGGGCACACCCAGGAACTTCTTCCACATCAGGGCCTTAGAATTCTTGGTAGGGATCTGTTCCCTCGTCAGGAATTCTGATCTGGGGTAATTATTTTCACAATCAATTCAACCCTGGACAAAGCACTATGCCTATCCCCACGGGATCGACATGGGGCAATCCTTCCCAAAGTCCTTCAAATGTATCGCATGCCCAACCATCTATGTCCTATTTTTGAAATCAACCGATGATGTCTCCACATATGCAAAATCCATACGCTGGCCATGGCCATGGTTTTTACCAGAATCTGGGCCAGCAGTTGAACTTTTCCTAGCAACCTAGTGCTAGTCAAACTCCAGGCCCCTTTTTCCCAGGTTATCACCAACAACCCAAACTACCCTTCCTGGCAACTTTGCATTTTCCAGACTTGACAAGGTTGTTGAATGACCCTATTTTTCACGATCTGCGTTGGACTCCTATGCCGACGAAGTTGCCTTCATACATCCCAAAGTTTGAGGCCAAGCCTAACAAAGATCCAAGAGATCATGTGACTACCTTCCATCTTTGGTGTTCATCTAACTCGTTGAAAGATGACTCCGTACAGTTGCAATTGTTTCAACGTACTCTCATTGGGAGTGCCATGAAATGGTACATTGATCTTGACCACTCAAGATACTCTTCCTTAAGTGAATTGGCCATGGCTTTCCTAAACCATTTCTAGTTACCTGTGAGATACGATGCTGGCATCGAATTGCTGGCTAATTTTTCACAGACAAAAGAAAACCATATCTCTGATCACATACGAGAATGGAGATACTGAATGAGTTTAATTAAGGTACCAGTCCCACCAACATTCCTACTCGATTGTTTCCTTAAGTCTTTGGTCCCACAGTTGTCCAAAGACATCGCGACATCGAGAGTATTTTCCGAAGAAGACGCCATCATGAGAGCTCAACAACTTGAGCTAATCTATTCTTAGTTTGGTTTATTATACGAGGTCTTGCTAGATGCGCCACACTCAATACTTGATGACACCAGACAGAGAGTTGGACCACATGCCGATGGTATTGTTGGTTCAGCACAAACAAAGCCCGTTGAGCAATTGACAAAGCAGTTGCAGCAGTTGTCTATACAACACACAGCGGCCAACCAAACTACTGCTTTGGTTTCTCCCCCTACCAAAACATCAGATGTACACACCGTGCAATTGACTAATCCAAAGGCCACCTAGTAGCCTGAAGGAAAGAAAAAACAATGAAAGAAGGGTAAGGGGGATAAAAAACCTACCAATAATGCTGGTGGGGAAAACACTGAGAAACGAAAGGTGAGGTATCCGTGCAACTTATGCACAAAAGACCACCCGACCCATCTATGTCCTCGGCTTGCAGAAGCCCAAAAGTTTGTGACGCAGCAACAACCTGTTGTGTTAACCAATCCATTTCAACATGGGCAAAATCTAACCCAGACCTCTGCAAGCACGGAAGGGGGCAGCCAAGGACCCTCTCCATCTTCGAACAACCCTGCATCCGCGAATGTATATATGGTGAAGGGTGATTCTTTTATATCAAATAGAGCGCATGACTATAGTAAACCAAGAAATTTTGAGAAGGGTAAAGAAGTTGAACTCCCATCTCTTCCTCTACAGATTGAGAAGACATTGGGTGAAACAATGACACGCATCCCCAAAGGTGTGTTCAAAAAATCTTCTCACAACCCAAATGCAAGGGCCGCCCAGAACTATTCTGTGGTGGAAGATTTATCACAAACCCCTTGTGCGATGTCCGCTTTGGAGGTCCTCCAAAGCTTCCCTTCCCAGAGGAAAGTGTTGTTAACCGCTTTAGGATCTACCGAGACTTGTCATCCCGGTACAATCATGTTGAATACAACTGACCTAAAACCTCATATTCCATACCACGTAGCATTTCAGATAGTAGTGGCTTATCCCATGAAAAATTTTACTCAGAATATCTTTCACACGATGGTTGATGAGAGAGCCTCAACATGCATTATGTCATTGGCATGTTGGAAGGCCGTTGGCCAACCTATTTTTTCTCCATCACCTACTCTCCTCACTGCTTTCGACGGTCATTCATTTCAACCACATGGAATCATTCATTCTTTCCCCGTGTATTTAGGAGGGAAGACCGTGTGTGTAGAGGTAGAGGTAGTCGATGTGCCCCTCGACTATAACCTCTTGTTAGGAAGGAGTTGTACTTATGCCATGCAAGCTGTGGTTGCTATAGTTTTATGGGTCTTGTTGTTTCCACACGAGGGCCAGATTGTGACCATCGATCAATTGTCTTTCTTCAGACCTGACCCTTCATTGGGGGCATCCAAGGTCCCGATGATTGATAGTCCTCAACCAGGTATAGTCAACATAGGGGTTGGTTTGTGCCCATATTTGATGGGTACCTTCGATTACCCACCCCCTCAAGGCAATATCAAGTTTATATCCAGTCACCATAAGGTTGAGATTTTTCAAGTTTCATCGTTCCACACGACTTACTTCGAAGATCCGTGGATACTTCTTTCCCCATCGATCACGATGAATGGGATAGGGCACCCGGGCATGTCCATGCCCTTGTCCATGGCTGAAGTAGCGTACTCTTTAGTCTAGCAAGCTTCAGCCAACACTGATCGAACTCCTGCACAAGAGTTTGATCCACTTCTAGAGCCTATTTGGACTCAAGGTTCCCTCACTAACACTGATTCATTAGACTTAGTCGTTCCCTCTGATGAAGCTGTAATTGAAGCAATGACTAGTCCGGACAAACCCTGGGAATATTTTCATCACAGATCATACTTCCTACCAGAGTTAAGCAGAATCGAAGCTGGAGAATTCACCTTGACTATGATGGGAGATAGGTCTTATCCTATTAATCCCTTAGCTACACATGAGGTTTATGTTGAGGGTAATATGGAAAATATCGCTAAAATGGTACCTATAAATCTCTCTGGAACCCCTGGTGTTGGCGACGGAAGTCACTCCTGGATTTCTAGCAGGAGAAGAGCCTGACGCCCATCAGTTTTATGTCACGGTGGTTTATATATGGGATGACCAAATGGAATCCAAATCAAAACAATATCATTCCAACTCCAAAACTAGGCAAGGCATGCATAGGTGAGTGAGGTCTTATATAAACTTCAGAAAGTAAGCTGTAGTAAAGGGTGAACAGGCGGAAGACTTATATAAGAGGAACGCAGAGGTATGTTATTAACATCGGGTTTCTAACAGGCTGAGGAAGAAGACGTCCAAATGAAATATCATCTTACATTCAAACGCAAAGCCAGAGAATGCAATAATGCAACGATAAATCTTTTATCATAACATAACTACAATAGCTCGCGCGAATCATTCAATCACGATCTCTCTTAGCATGAGATGAAAATTAGATGGAGTAAGAAAAGTTGTCTGTCATAAAACAAGATATCTCATATACAGATGCATAACCCACAAACTAGAATATCAGTTAAAACTTTACAGTAGGGAGCTCTCCTCTACCATTAATGCCTACAAAATACAAAGACTTGAGTTTATATACTCAGGAAAATTCTCCTCACAGAGGCGTGTCTCGGTCACCCAAGCCTGGGTGTCCCTTCAATCAAACTCGGACTGATAGATTTATTTAAGTGCCATCTTAACTACGCATGGCTCCTGTAAGGAGGGTAACTGAACCATTAAATGTTGGGCTAGCGTGCGCAGACTTCTCTGTCGAGTTGAGGACTTCGGCATGGCGTCTTTGAGAAAATTGATACACAGGACTTCCTCGGGCAGACAGTTTTCCAGACCCTCCATCCCCTGCAATTAATGAGTGAGGCGAGTTTTCAACCACCCTCTCTCTTCTTCATTCACTCCGAGCAAGTACTAGGATTGAGATCAAGTTAAACTGGCACTTGGAGAACACAGTGATCCCTTCTACAGCTAAACCCGGCGCTTCGGCCCTTTGCACAGTTCTTTATATCACCCCCAAGTGACCACGGGCCGTGACCCTATGCCTATCTTCAAAGGCGCTTTCGGCATTTCGCGTTTTGTGGATGGGAGGAGGCTGCTTCTCATGCTTCAAAGTTACGACAGATGAAATGAAGACATAGCTTGATCATGCACTATGCGTCCCCTTGGACGGATGGCTGAGATCTTCACGGCAATACTGTGGACCCCGGCCCTAGACGCCTCCGACACTTCATGTCTCGCGGCTGGGAGGAGCTAGTCCTTATGTTTCAAAGTCGCGATGGGTGAAAAGGCGAGGAGCCTAATCACGCACCACGTGTCCCTCTGGATGGATGACTGAGATCTTCTCGGCAATACTGTATTGCTCTTTTTACTGTCGGTACCCTCCACATGTAACTGTCGGCTAAGGTTTAAGTGTTGGCGCCTCTCGCAACTCGCAACCTAGCGAGTTGGAGTGTCGAACCTTGGCATTCTCCCTCCGCGAAATCCTCAGAGGCGATGGCTCTTTTCCTTTCCACAATTCTCACGACTCGCGATCTCGTACAACCAAAAGATATGGTCTGCCCTCCGAACTCACGAACCTCGAGTTCAAGAAATGAACCCACGCATCAATTAATCGTGATCAACGACCCTCGTTACTTCGCAAGTTCTCCATGGAGACTTCTGACCGTTCTCCCCTTTGAACACTTCTACGCTATCCTTGGCGTGACTCGGCTGAGTGAAATTACCCAACGACCGTTGATATGCTTCGCAAAATAGACCTTGGATGTTGCCGACGACACTTTGCCCACTCGCTTGACCTGCTACTTGGAAAAACAGGGATTCTCCCGTGCTGCACTTGAGCATTTCGTGCAACTTGCAGACCCGAATGCTCTCGAGCCCATGACAAGAATTATCACTAACATTAGGCTCCATGGGGGTAGAGTCGTCCCTGTGATGCTCTAAGAACTCCTTCTGCAGCTTCAGTGCCTTGCTATTGGGATATGGAGTCACTTATTAGGCCGAAAACATGCAAAAAGAAACTAAACAAAGAACTAGAAGACAATATTTACAAACAGAGGATCCATCTAAGGCTCAAATAAAACATTTTTTAGAAAATGCCCATTCACTGGGCTGTTGAAAACCTCTTCACCCTCCAGATCCTGCAACCCATATGTGTTGTTGGAGAAAATCTCAGAGATTTTAAAGGGGCTGATCCAGAGGGCGTCGAACTTGCTATGCTTTCCTTTATCCTGTCTGGGTGCATCCCACTTAAATACCAAGTCCCCGATCTCGAACTCCTTTTTCATGACTTTTCTGTCAAAAGCCTACTTGATCTTCTGCTGATGACTATAAGTTGCGTCCCTCACTTGTTCTCTGATCTGCTGCACTTCCACTATCTGATGAATTCTTTTGATCATATGATATGGTTCTCCCTCATAGTCTTGAAAGAACTTCGCCACAGGTAAGGCGAGCTGAGTAGGGAAAACCGCCTTTGCTCCATAGACTAGTTGAAACGACGAAGTGACCAGAGACTTCTTCGTTGTGACACAATCGTCCCACAGAAAAAACTTCAACTTTGAATCCCAGGCTCTTTTGTTATCCTCTAACAATCTTTTGATGATCTTTATCAGGCTTTTTTTTTAGGATTCTGCTAAACCATTGCCCTGGGGATAGTAGGGGGTGGAGTGGATTAGCGATATCTGGAACTACTCACAGAACTTAATTAGAGGTTCAGATTTGAAAGAAGCAGCATTATCGGTGACGATTCTGTTGGGACAACCAAATCGGGCTATGATATCCTCCAGGAAGTTGATAATTACTTTGTGTGATGTGCTTCAGGTGGGGACAACTTCTATCCACTTGGTGAAATAATC
>JZKD02S0659791.1:169923-185946 GCA_000966675.3 Picea glauca
GTTCACTATCCTCTAGAAAGGATAGAATTGCATTTTTGGTAGACAAGCATCAATTTGTTTAACAAACTATGAATCATAGACTGTGGGAAAAACCTTTTTTTGTATTCTTACATTGCCCAATACAACTATAAAAAACAATTAGTACAAAATATTAACCACACACACACACACACACATATATGAACCCTAAGTAAACAAATGAGAGAAGAGAAAGGGAGAATATGTACTGATAGGAGTGAATGAAGATAATAATATGAATAATGGAGTGGAGAGTGCACTTTATCCTAGTTGAATGATCCTTGCATCCAACATGTCTCGTGCCATATTTTCAATCTCTCTTGTTTGATCATAAGGTTATCTATAGGGACTTATGTTGGCAGAGATACTACATGGTGTAAGTTTAATGGCATGTTGTTGGCACAGGAGCAGACCCAGGGTTCAATGTTACAACAATGCACCAACAAAACCCTCACTACCAGCCCTTTCAGCAACACCTGTGAAGCAGATGAAGTCTCACCCGAGATAGAGGCAGGGGTGGTTGCAGGACTCTAGTGTCTGCAACCTTAGCTAGGACACAGATATGTGATTCTAACACTTAACAGAGCACTCAACAGTTAACATTCATCACTATCCAGTTCTTAGTTACAACGCAGTTAAACCCTAATTACAAAGCATCACAGTATTCAACCAGATCTATCATCTAACAACACTGAGCATGACAAATAGATAAGATCTTAACAGATTCAGCACTAAGCACATTCACATAAGTTAGATCTAACATCCATATACATCATTAAGCACAAATCATCAATAGATCTCTCTATCTATATCAAAGCACTAAGCATATTAACATATAAGCACATCAACAAAATGCACCAAGAAGAGCAACACAACATGTACGTTGTTCACCCCCACCCTGGGGCTACGTCCACCAACTCTTTGTCTTATTCATTTGCCTCTTTAATAGTTTATAGGCACAAAGCCTCAAAAACCCTACTCCACAGAGGACAGGCGATCTGTGTAGCTTGCTAGATCCTTCTTCCCCGAGTAGATCAAAGCACACAACCTTCTTCAATCTCTTACAATGACTTGCACTTAGCTTTGCAAGTCTCACACAGTATGAACAAAGCATCGATAGCTCTTGATTAGACAGATCCAACCCTAGCACTTAGCCATTCATTTTCAACCTCTTCCTATTACATTGCCTAGTCTTCTATATATATTACAAAAGTGGGCCTAAGCATGGGTAAACCCATGGGTCGACATTCCCATACCCGTTACATAATCCCAAAACCCAAAAATCCCTAAAAAGGGATCGATATCCTATGATCTTTGGTTCGTCTTGTGCTCCTTCTTCGACAGTCTGTCGAAGTCCCAACATAGGTCAGACATGACCAAGAATACACAAAACTTGGTCAAGGGCCAATAGGCTCCCAACACTCACCTATGACTCGTCCCAAGTCACTCTTGTTTGGGTAGTTCTTATTCAAAAGCCTCAAGATTGGCTTGAGCTGCTTCAACTTGTTGTTGTGCCATGGCTTCCTATTTAGCTAACTCTTGGATGATTGTGTCGTTGATAGGTCCCTCTAGGCATTGTTCAGCTGCAGTGACAACCTGCTCTAGTTCTGCTCCTCGGCCTTCGACTTCTATGAACAATTGGTAAGCCTTATATTGTACAGGTTTGAGCTTCTAAGTTACTTCCATAAATCTTCTTTGGATAGTGTGGATCTATTGTTGGGCAGTGCGTTGCTCTTGGGATCGCTTCATTCTTTCTACAATTGATAGGGGATTCAACTGCGCCTGTATTGTCTCTGCTTCCTACTTCGCTTCCTGGAGCTGTGACTCTAGTGTCTGCAATTCTGGGTTCTCGATGAGTTGCTCATACATCTAGGCACTGCGATTACTCAGCTTCTTGCATTCCATGGCAAGGGCCTTTATTCTTTCAACTGCACTCCAAGCGGTTGCTTCTCTTTGATCCCATACATCCTGTGGAGTCTTGGGCATTGTGCGGAGCTCCAAGTCTGCTATGCATTGTTGTAGCTATTGGATAGCTTCTATAAACTTATCTACTTGATGCGTGACTCGATCATGTGCCTTTATTTCTAAGATTGTCATAGAGAGAAGTTTTCTTCTGACCACTTCTTTCACTTCTAGTTGCTCTGCAAGCAACTGTTCTTTTCCTTGTTTCATCTGTTCTTTTTCTTCGTCGAACTTCATTTGGAGAGAAATATTTTCCTGTTATGCAGTGTTGTGTTGTTCTACGAGTATGCCTTGCACTTTATTCAAGGCCTGGGTGTCTTGTTCTGTTTCTTCTTGTGCCCATTGAAGGAGAGCTTCGACTATATCAGCTAGTTGGTGGAGTTGGGCTAGTTCATCCCCCAACTCTGGTTCTCCCGATGGTAGGGGCGCAGTGGAGACTGTGCAACTGGACTGAAGGGCCTGTTGTACCCCTCAAAGTTCAACTTCAATTCTATCATACATTTCTTCCTACTTGGCTTCTTTTTTCTCTGCTATTTCCAGTGAAGCATTGTTCAGGGCTCTGCTATGATGAAGTCAAAATCATCAGAGGTGAAGACAGTCTGCATCTTGGTCATGGAGGCTTTCGATTTTTTTTGGAAAAAGGTTTCAGGGGAGAAACCTTTCTCTTCTTCAGGGGATCAACTTCATCTCTAGATGGTGTTACTTTGCCTAAAAAGTGTTCAGTTTCTACTTCATCATCACCCCCTCGGTCAGGTGGCACTGAAGCAGTCTTTCGTGAGGTGATACTTAAATCTTGGACCTCTTCAGTCTTCTTTGTTCTGGGTATGTTTTGTTCTTTTTGAGTGTTCTATGGGATGTCAAGGTCAGATATCTCTGCAGGGTTGGTGGGGATAAGGAGGTCGGTGGACCATTCCTTAGTGATCTCCTCGAGGTCTTCTTCTATAAGTTTATAATATGATTGGAGCTGCTCTTTATGTTCATCTTCTCGTGCTGTAATGTAGATGAAGTGTCGATCTGTGCTGAACTTCATAAGAGGTCAGAATATTTGTAAGGTGTTTGGAGTCATGCGAGGCTCAACTTCGATGGATCTCTTTAGTTGGAGGTAATATGTATGAAACACAACATTCGACTGCCACTGTTTGTTCATATCACTTGAATACCAAAGGGTAGCGAACTTCGCAGCAAGCGGTTCGAACAACTCTATATCTGGAAAGGTCGCACCTTCCGCCATATCCCAGGAGACAAAGGCGATGAGGATCATGATCCAGCTAAAGTGAAATTCATAACCCTGATCCTGTGCTTCTCGGCAATCTAGTTCCAACTGATTAACTAGTTACTTCGCCCAGTTCATCTGTAGGCCTTTCGCGCACTTCCCTGCGAGGTCAACAACAAAGCCAGTGACCTATGTAGGTCGGTTTTTCTTTACTAACTTTCCAGCTATCAGTTGGCATGATAGGCACACTGTGCCACTTTGGATGTAATCTACCTTGTAGCCTTGTGTCCCTTTCTCAACATCATCATATGTATCCTTGATCTTCTATGCTAGTGCGTGATTTGCATCTTTTCCTGGATAAAACTCCTGCAGGTAGGGTCCTTGCATACTCATTCATGTGATCATGTGGATCAGCATTGGGTCAACTATAATATGATGGTCTAACCATAGGTATCCTCCATGGTAACATGACAGTAACAACTTGACATAGGAATTGACTTCTTGGTGTCTACCGAAGTGTGGGATCTTCATGACATTCAGCAGGGTGTACTACGCGAGCTTCATCGTCCACGACTAGGGGATTATCTTTGAATTCTTCCCCTTCATCCTAGTCAGGTATTTATACGGGGCAAGCATACCATAGATCTTGTGATCTCCAAGGTTCAAGTCACTGAACTTCAACGCTGCGATCTTGTCCTGGTCTACTCGAACTACACGTATCCTCTTCGGGAGGTATGCAGTAACTACGGTGTACTCAAAATGTCTTGGTACACTATCATGACTCACTGTGCCAGCCAAAGGCGAGATGTAGTCAGGAAATATGGTTGGAATCAGCTTCACATTTGCTAGGTCATCTTTGTGCTTGGTTCTCTTTTCTGTTGATGGTCGGGATGGTCTGTCTCTGCGAGCAGTCGACGGAGAGGCTTGCACCATTCTCGTCGATGAAGCTTGTACACCTGTAGACATCGAAAATACTCTTTAATTCATGAGGTCGATGAGAAATTCTTTGACAAATTCCTCTACAGTGATGAACTCGTCCAACATACACTCTTGGGGTTGGAAATATCGGGTTTGAGGAGTAACTTAGACACCGCAATGGGATAAAGGGAAATAGCGCAATGATCACTATGAAAAATCAATGAGTTTGCGAGCTCATATTCACGATTAGAAAAAGTGTTCTCGGTGCATGGCGTGACAGGATAAATAGATAACTTGGAAACAGATATTTTACAACAGGCGAGAATCCTTCATTAACTCTGTTCTTTATGTTACGGCGTGGTCCAATGGTCTGGTGGCGAACCATAAATGCCTTTATACCCGTTCGGGGGGTCGTCCTAACGGTTATACTGTTCCCAATGGTTATATCGCTTGTCCATGGTGAAGTTCCATGTGACATTGTTCTATTATTCTAGCAAAGCTCCAATTTTTCAAATTTTCCTTCTGCGAAGTTCCTTCTGGATCCTTCTGTAAGTTATCGATCTTAGCTCTCTTCTTACTTAGCTTTCTATCCTTTTTCCCAGTGAGTTTTTTCTCGGTATTCCTTTTTCCATTCTGATTCTTATCTCTTCTTGGAAGAGTAACTTCGCATTGTTGATATTCTTTCCTAGAAATCAAGGGTAATACTCCATCTATATCTGGAATAAATATTGCAATCTCCGGGGAGTCCTCTGGTATTCTTGTAACTTCGACATCCAAATTTCTGGTTTCAAATAGCTTCGATCAATTCTCCTATTCTTTAATCAAGTGCGTGATCTTCCTAGTCATGAAATCTCTTAAATCTTGCTTCTTCTACTCTAATACTTCTTTTTCCTTCCTTCTGGCCTAGTCTCTTTCAATCCAAGGTTTTCCGAGCAACATAGCAAAGGGATCATTGTTCTCAATAAATTTAACAACTTCAAATTCTTCCTCTGTCGAAGTTCCATTAGCATTCATAGATATTTGAGTGAGCTTTCCGCATAGGTTTATTAGCTTTCCTCTGAATAACCCTATTCCTCCTAATGAAGGAATCATACCAGGCTTTCCTAGAATTTCCCAAGTTCTTTATGTCATAATATTCACCTGTGTTTCTTCATCCAGAACACAATCAATGTTGAAGTCTCATGTTCTTGCTTCAATGTACTCTTTTTCTTTAAAGATATTTGATAAGTTGACATGTTGGTGGTCATTCAAGGTTTCCTTCATCTATAACAACACTTTCTCTGATTCTTTCTAGGGTTCTGTCATAATCTTAGTTTATGGATCTACCTTAGGGTTTTCTTGGTTTATATTCATTCTTTCAACCTTAGCAATCATTATAGGGAAATCCAATACTTCACGGTCCATAGCTCTACAACAAAGATGACTAGATATTCTACCAGGACATTCCTTAGCTAGAATGTCCAGTCTTCTGCAAATGTAACAAAGGGTTAATCCTCTCTTTCTCTTAAATGATCCCTAGCCTCTCTTGTATTGCGCACTAGGATCATGGTAGCTAACCTGCAAAAAAATCTTCCTAGGATCTTGCATCCATTTGTTAGTCCAAACATTCTCTCTATGCATAGGTATAACATATCTTTCATTATTCTTATCAGATCTACTTATATCAAATATTCTTTCATCTATCAGTGCCCTATTTTTCAAACTAGGACAAATATTATCAAACATACCTAGATTCATACTTTAGAAACAAAAATTTCCACTTATCTTATTTCTACAGAGCACAAAGCTTGCAGATCTAAAACTTTTCACTATTCTTACCTTTATCAGGGCATAGAGCTTGCATATATTACCTGTTTTAATTAGAAATTCTCACTTTTACCTTTCTCAGAGCACAAAAATTTCATATCTTACCTCTTTTCTTCAGATATGATCCTTGTTCTTGGCACAAAGCTTCACAACTAAGTAGAGTACTGTGCACTAGAGCGACAAATCTACACACAGAGATTTCACAATTTCAGGTCAGATCTTCGCACAAAGCTTTGTCTTCCTTAGTTCCCAGCAATCACAGTTGCAGGTTCCGACAATGGAACCATTTTTTGGCACAGGGGTAGACCCAGGGTTCAACACTACAACAGCGCACCAAAAAAAACCTAACTATCGGCCCTTTCGGCAATACCTGCGAAGCAGATGAATTCTCACCCGAGGTAGAGGCAGGGGTGGTTGTAGGACTCAGATGTCTACAACCTTAGTTGGGACACAGATCTGTGATTCTAACACTTAACGAAGCACTCAGTAGTTAACATTTGTCACTATCTAGTTCTTAGTTACAACATAGTTAAACCCTAATTACAAAGCATCATAGTATTCAACTAGATCTAGCATCTAACATCATTGAGCATGAAAAACAGATCAGATCTTAATAGATTCAACACTAAGCACATTCACATAAGTCAGATCTAACATCCATATACATCATTAAGCACAAATCATCAATAGATCTATCTATATATATCAAAGCACTAAGCATATTAACATATAAGCACATCAACACATTGCACCAAGAAGAGAAACAACATGTACGTGGTTCAACCCCACCTTGGGGCTACGTCCACCAGCTCTTTGTCTTCTTTATTAGCTTCTTTAATAGGTTACAGGCACAGAGCCTCAAAAACCCTACTCTGTAGAGGACAAACAATCTGCGCAACTCGCTAAATCCTTCTTCCCCGAGTATATCAAAGCACGCATCCTTCTTCAGTCTCTTACAATGAATTTCACTTAGCTCTACAAGTCTCACACAGTATGCACAAAGCATCGATAGCTCTTGATCAGACATATCCAACCCTAGCACTTAGCCATTCCTTTTCAATCTCTTCATATTACATCGCCTAGTCTTCTATATATGTTAAAAAAGTGGGCCTAAGCATGGGTAAACCCATGGGATGACATTCCCATACCCGTTACATAATCCCAAAACCCAAAAAGCCATAAAAGGGGCCGAGATCCCGCAATCTCTGCTTCGTCTTGCGCTTCTTCTTCGACAGCCTGTAGAAGTCCCAAAATAGGTCAAACATGACCAAGAATCCACAAAACTTGGTCAAGGGCCAACACATGTTCATAGATCTCATGAAAAAGGAAACCTTGTGGGAATTTCCTGAAACACCATGCCATGCTTATTGAAGTTATGTTTATGTCTAAAGGAACATTGCCTACTTTAATTTGGGCTTCTATTCAATGAATATTAACAATAACTCCATTAACATGTTTTGAGGAGCTTCTCCATTTTATGTGAGCTAATCACTTGAATGGTTAGAGCCTTTAATCCATTAATTCCCCATGGTTCATGGACATTGTACCCAATGATTTAAGCCATTGAACCCCCAAAACCACCCTTTCAATAACAATGGTGTAAATGGAAATTGATAATTTGTAATCTACTTAGTTTAATGTTGTGGCATTTTCCTCCATTTACAATCACCACTTGAAAGTTTATAAATGGGTGTGTAACACAATTCAGTTTGTATACCATATTTTTTTTAATGAAGGTGTGGGTACTACCTAAGTCGATAAGGACTATGACATTTTGGTTGTTAATGTATCCCACAATTTTAACGGTTTTAGGCATGTCGATATCTTCCAAGGAATTCATCAATATGGTGTAAAGTTTTGCTTCATTATTTAATGAGAACTCAAACTATTCTCGTTGATCCTATTGAGGTTCCTTGTCATCCTTTTCATTATTCTTGAGGTGAATAGTATTTATTTGGAACATTTTTTCCACCAATACCATTTTTTATTACACCCAAAGAAAAATTCCTTAGCTCGTATCTCTTACATTGCCTTTATCATGATTATGGTGTTCTTATGCATTTTTGTGTTATTTAGAACATATCTATCATTACTTCAGGCAATGGATCCTATGAGAGACTTATGTTTATATACATTATTAGATTCAATATAACAAGCTAACTTGATGGATTTGACCATAATAGTTGGGACCTATATTCTAATTTAAATTTTGGGTTACATCATTTAAGCCATGAAAGTAAAGGCCATGTTAGCATCTAGATATGCACCTTTGTTTTTTAGGCACCAACTATTGAAAAAGTTGTATATCCAAAGGTTTTTCTTCTATAACATTGCATGAGAATGATGGGGTCCATTAAATCTTGATTTTATCGAGGTTTATGTTCATTAAAAGTTTAATCTCTCTATTGTTCCTTACTTCTAAATTAAATGGATATTTGTTGGACGATAAAGGCATCACCACATAATCTTTTTGTTGAGAGTGAAATGACAATATGGGTATGCACTCTTAAAGTATTCATGCTCCTGTCAAACCCATCTAGCATCCACGAGGATGATATTGAATATGGATGACCTAACATATTTTCGTCAATAATCCTAGCAAATGTATGAGCTAGCTAATTGTCTGAGGTTTGTGCCTATTGGTTGGATGTCATTTGGTCATGTACGAGCTAGCTACTTATTTGAGATTTGTACCTATTGGTTGGCAGGAAGTCAGATTCATATGAGTTACAACTCTAAGTCCCTTTTATATTACTAAGGTCTATTTTCATTTGTGAAGCCTAGTGTGCTAGCTACAGACCTTCCATTGAAGGGGAAAATAACTTATTAAAATTCATATCTTATTTCTCCCTTTCATGTCATGAGTTTCTTATTGACTTGTTGGATAAACAAACCAACAACAATCTTTCGAAGCTCAAAAGGGTCACAACTTGGAGCCTAAAAGGATCATCCAACAATATCTTTCCATATGAAAAATCCTCAGTGCCAATCATATCAGATAAATATTTTTATCCCAGAAACTCATAATGGATTTCACCCTTTGTAATATCCTAACTTCAAAAATATTCCCACAAGCCCAACACCTTAAGATAAATTGTATTTTTTATATTTCTTAGGTTCATATATATTAGAGGATTTCTCCCTTTATGTTTCCCCCAAATTCCTTAATCATCCCACATACCTAGCACTTAGTTCTTCATTAGATTTTATATTATTTTTAGGTCCATTAAGTTAGGAGGATTTGGTTCTCTATGTGCCCTAGTACAAAATCCACCTATATACTTGACTTGTGACATTATATTTATTCCATATACTTTTGGGTCCATCAAGATAAATGAGGAAATTAAACATTGCAACTCCCCATGCTCTCATTCCCCAAATTGTCAAGAGTCCTTACACATGTTTGAAGGGAATAATATGTGGTTGTGTAAAGGAGAACATGTAAATGTTCCACATTGTAGGGAATTTTAGTTTCAACAAGAATCAATCCTTCTATGGGTACCTAGTACACAATAGAAATGGAGAAGAAATGGAGGCTCTTTTATTTATTTGGTTTACTCATCATGATGCATTTGAATTGAGATCCTTGGAGGGCATATTCATTGTCTTTGTAGGACCTTGTTTGGTGGACATATTTGGAAGAACAAGCCTAGCTTGGGCTTCCTTGGGGCTTGAAGCCCACAGGTTGGATACCAGGTCCCACGCACCAGATGATGATGATATTCCTTTGGAGGCCTAAAAGACACCTTAAAGAATCTCACCTATCCCCTACAATCCAAACAACTTGCCCTGGGAGGCCAAAATGTCACCTTTGAGGGATTGACGTCTCCCTAGGGCTAGGGTTTGGTGGTGATTGAAGACACTTGGCCTTTGGAGGCCTACCACACTCATATCCAACTCAACGAATTGACCTCTTGGAGGGATATGTGTGGCAATAGCAATATAGATTAGAGGATTTAACTTGTTCAAGCTTTCTTTTAATTCAAGCTTGCTCCCTTCACTTTATGCACCTTGATATAGAGTGGAGGAGTTAACTTGTTCCCTTCACAAGATTTATTTTAGTCTAATCACTTATTGACCTGGAGTGGTGCACTGCTTAAGTGTAGAATCTTCAAGTTTATCACCCCAAATTCATTCCACTATCAGGAGGGAAGGGGGTTGTTCCACAACAACCCTGGTTCAATCGAGAGGTCATTGAAAATTAACAATAAATTTGGTTTTCTAAGGAATTTTTTGTTTTTGTGTCTATAAACTATAAGATTTTTCTATCCAATAGATATCCCATTGTCATAGTACACCATGATCAATAAAAGACTCGCAATATTTTTAGCTCATCCACTCATTTGATTGCTTACTAGATTCACAAGATTTGACTTGCAATTTTTTTTGAGATTATGTAAGCAATTTTCCTTTTCAACTTATGAGCATAAAACCCCAAGTCTAAGAATGGATCAACAAATATGTTATACTCTAAAAATATTCCCATGTCAAAAAAGCATTCACAGACTTCTTCAAAGATAACTGTGCTTTTTACCATGCATTTTAGAAGTGTTATTTATTGATAATCATGTATTGCTTTCCCTTGAGAAATAATATACTACACATTCATCCATGTTGCATGGGGTTGATCATGTAGAGACCTTCTAATTACCATAAGAACAAGTAATAACCCTTTGCATTCTACTATTACCTATAATGGAATTATTTCTAATTTGTAGCATTTGATTTAATGAAGGAACAAGTAACTCTTTGAATATGTTTTAATTTGATGTTTTTGTAATGGATTTATGCTTAAATACACAAAAGCATAAAATGGACATAACATTTGGCTCTGTAAAATATGATAAGCCAAACTAGCTCTTTGTTGTAGTTGTGTATGTGCATCTTCATTGTCTTGAAAATTAGGTCTATGTCACCAATCTTGTCCCACAATGTCTCCAAAAGTCCCTTGAGCAAGGAGAACATGTTATTAACCTCTTGCTACTGGTGATAAAGTTTGAAAATAATTGAATATCTAATTAACTTAATTTGCAGATTGTCTTTTTTTTGTTGAGTTTCAACAAGTAATGAAAATTGTCAAAAATAATGATAGTATTCATGCCCAAAAATATATTATGGCTCTACAACATCGGATAATTAAATTGTAAGTGCCAAATTCCTTTGAATTAAGTCGTAAGTGCCATATGCCTTCTCACACTTTCCTAGGTTTATTGATTTCTCAATGTCATGCTTCCCTAAGTCTATCTCACTTCACGGTTCCTTCACTTTGCATTGTTTATAATATGTTGTAACATGTGTTTTAGGAAAGAAAAGCATTAATGACCTTACAGTGACACATTTTATCCATCCATATTTGCAAGGAACATGACTCGAGAAACTTCTAATTGTGCTTCAACTTAACAAATCAACCGGTCACATGTCATTGTGTGTCACTAGATAGAAGTATCGTGCTACTTCATCAAGCTTTCTTGAACTTGATGCATATATGAATATGGTTTTAATAACTTTTAATGGTTTGAAATTTAGATATAGGTGCATTGTACTTTTTGTATTTATGCCCTTGTCTTATTACTACATGACCATTCCCTAGATTTTGAACCTTTTGGACATTGTTGCAACTCTCGCTCCAATACTAGCGCGAACAAATTGGTTGATTGTAACATATATGGGTTCTACCTATGTGCCCAAGTCTCAATAGCTTGATAATAAAACATATATTAGGCCCATGAATTCTCTCCTAACCTTGTCATTATAGAAAGAAGGGTTATCTTTGATCAATAATTGTTCCTTTGCTTTGTAGGTCGACTGATCGACATAGCCTCAAACTAGCTATATTCAACTGCATGACCAAATTTTCCATGGTTCTTCGAATGCATGGCGAGAACGTTGGTAGGTGTGAGAATTTGGATTTTATATGCTTCCACACCCACTTCAAAATCAAGATGTAAAATTCGAATGGATGGCGAGAATGTTGGTAGGTGTGAGAATTTGGAGTTGAGATGCTCCCACACCCACTTCAAAATTGACATGGAAAATTGGGCATTGTCTAACTGTTCTACGAAATGTTTTTTTTGGCCAGAATCCGATGACATAAATCTTCATGAAATCAATATTTTTTGTTGTTTAAAGTCCATTTATGAATACAGAAATGAAGAAACTTAATGATGCCCTCATTGATTCTCCAGTGATAGTTAAATACACAAAACTTGGTAATAATCTTGAGATTGCCTATTTAATGTTGGAAAATGAGATAGCAGATGCCCTCATATAGGACCATGTTTCAAAATCATAACCGATATTTCCTTATCCACACAAAAGGATGTGATAGGATATTTCTTAGAAAGCAGGGGAAAACTATCAATTTAAAAAAAAAAAAACCTACAGAAGGCGTGGCAATAGAGACGATAGTTCATCGCAAGTATGGCATCTGCGTCGCAAGCTATTGATAGGTGTTTTTAATCTGCCACGCTTGTTCGTTGCTATTGTGACAATATTTCGTCACTACTTTCCACATTTTTTGATCGCAAGTGTAACATCTATGTCGCAAGCCAGTGGTGGGGTTTTTACTCTAACACACTTTTTTCGTCACTATTTCCACGCTTTTTCGTCGTTATTACCATGATTTTTTCGTCAAAAAAAAATTATGCCTCCTTTTAATATGGTGACACATGGTGATATGATTTCGTCGGTGTTTCCACGAAAAATGAATGTGTGGATATAGTGATGAAAAAAGTTCTACAAAAAAAATTGTTTTCCTTCGTGGAAAGTGCGACAGATATGTGTGGAAATAGCAACGAAAAACTGTCAAAAATTTTGTCATATGTAGTAGTGCCTACAAAGTTTGCAGTAATTGTGAACTTACCTCTATCAGGAAGCATAAGATCTCTAGGGTGGATGAGCTACAAGAATAAATGAACAAAATCAAAACTCCTACATTTGATGGTGAGCACAAGAAGGATGAATATGCAGAGACATGGTTGTTGGGCATCATAAAGTATTTTCAATTGCATAATTATTCTTCTCACGCAGAAGGAAGAATTTCCATCTATCAAATCAAGGGAAAGGCATCCATGTGGTGGGATCAGCTTATGCAGGTGCAACACATTAAAGAGAAAAATGTTACTTGGAGGGAATTCGAGAAGTATTTTGAAAATAAATACTTGACTAAGAGATATTATGACAAGAAAATGAAAGAGTTCTTTGAACTCAAACTTGGGAGTATCACCATAGATGAATATGAAAGAAGGTTTTTAGAACTATTGAAGTATGTTTCTTTCATCAAGGATGACACAGTTAAGATTCAAAGGTATTTGAGTGGATTTCTATCATTCATCAGTGACAAAATATAATATGATGATCCCAAAACATTGGAGGAGACCATAAGGTGAGCTAAATGCCTATATGATCAGCAAAAATCAAGGACAAATTTCCAAAAATATTGGGAAGACAAAAAGAAATTCAATATGGATCAGAGGAAGAAGGGAACTAAGCCACCATCCTTTAGAAATAATCCTCAGGGACAACCAACTTCTAGAGAACCCAAAACGATTGAGAGAGGGGGCCAAAGGCCAAGGAAACCACCTATTCAATTTTAGGGTTGTAAAAAAGATCATATGTTTAGCGCTTGTCCTCATAGAGGTGAAAAAGTGAGGACTGTTCACAATGTACAACAAGCTGAAACAATGGAAGACATGGGAAGAAATGTACCAAGGCAGCCCTGGACAACAAGCAAGAAGAGTATCATCCACATATGATTGAAGTGGAAGGTATGATCAACAAATAAACCATTGTTATTTTAATTGATTCAGGAGATATTAATAGTTATATATATCCTAAGACGGTGGAAATTTTACATTTTCCAAGAAGAAAACATAGAAAATCTTGGTTGGTGCAGCTGGCTACCGGAGCCAAAAGAAAAGTTAATGAGATGGTTAAGTCATGTCTTATGGACATGAATGGACTGAGCACTAGGAAATATTTGAACATCTTTCCTTTAGATTCCTATGACTGTCTAATTGGGATGGATTGGTTGGACCAAAATTATGTCATCATAGACTATCATAACAAGGCATTTACTTGCTTGGATGAGCAAGGGAACCTAAGGACAATGTAGGGAATTCCCAGGGCAGTAACCATCATAGAAATTTCAGCATTGCAGCTGGAGAAATGTTACAGAAAAGGGTGTCAAATATTTGCAGCTCATATGAAAGAAACACCTAAAGATAGGGTGTCAAATATTGAATATTATGCAGTCCTACAAGATTTTGAAGATGTGTTTAAGGAAATACCAATATTACCCCCTAAAAGAGACATTGATTTCTCCATAAATCTGATGCCTTGAGAAGCTCCAGTATCCAACACCCCTTACAGGATGAGTACACCATAATTGAAGGAGTTTCAAATTCAACTTGAAGAACTCCTGAAGAAGGAGTATATACGCCCAAGTGTGTCACCTTGGGGTTCCCCAATATTATTTGTGAAGAAAAAGGATGGAACATTGAGACTTTGCATTGACTTCAGGCAGTTGAACAATGTAACTATGAATAATAAGTATCCTTTGTCAATGATCGATGACCTCTTTGATTAGATGAAAGATGCAAAAATATTCTCCAAGATTGATCTTAGGACAGGTTATCATCAAGTAAGAATTAAAGAAGAAGACAGCAACAAGATTGTTTTCAAAACAAGATATGGTCATTATGAGTTCACAGTGGTTCCATTTGGGTTATCAAATGCACCAGTTATCTTCATGTGTTTAATGAATGGTATTTTCAGAGAATACTTAGATAAGTTTGTCATTGTATCTTATATATTCTAAGAAATTCTTATATATTCTAAGTCAAAGGAAGAGCATGAAAAACACTTGAGGATGGTATTACAAGTATTAAGGGAGCATCAGTTGTATTCCAAATTGAGAAAGTGCTCATTTTATTAAAAGAAAAATCATTATTTGGGACATATCATTTCAAAGGATGGGATAGCAGTGGATCCTAAGAAGTTAGAAGCCATTAGAGGATGGTCAGTGCCAAAGAATGTGACATAGGTCATATCATTCATGGGCCTTGTAGGATACTATAGGAGATTTATTGAAGGATCCTCAAAGATTGCACACCCAATCACTTCCTTACAAAAGAAGGGTGTGAAGTTTCAATGGACATTGGATTTTGAAAAGAGTTTCCAACACTTGAAGCAATTATTAACAAGTGTTCCAATACTAAGGATTGCAGATCCAAATGAAGAATTCATTGTATGCATCGATGCATGTAAAGAAGGACTTGGTGGACTCCTCAGTCAAAATGGGTTTGTTGTGTGTTATGAATCAAGGAAGTTGAAGGAGCATGAAAGGCACCATGCCACTCATGATTTGTTATTGGCAGCCATAGTGCATTCCTTGAGGAAGTGGAGGCACTACCTCATGGGGAAAAGGTTTGAGCTGAGGACAAACCATAATGGTTTGAAATATTTATTTGATCGACAAACTCTAAATGCCAAGCAAAGAAGATGGTTAGAATTTCTCAGTGAATATGACTTTGATATAAAGTATATCAAAGGGAAAGAGAACAAGGTGGTTGATGCACTTAGCAGAAGGGTGCATGAGTTTCATGCTACATCCATTAACATATACCAATCATATTTGAAAGAAAGAATCATAGAGGTTGCAAAATCAGATTTGCAATACAAGGAATTAGTGGCAAAATTACAAGGTATTTTGCAGCAGAAAATTGAAGACTATAAGCTAGAAAATGATGAAATTCTCATATACAGGGGTAGAATTTATGTACCAAATTCCCAAGAATTGAAAAATATGATATTGAGATAAATTCATAATGTAACTTATGCTGGGAACCAAGGTTATCAAAAAACTATTGTAGCTATCAAGAGCCAATATTATTGTCCAGGAATGAAGAAAGAAGTTGTTGATTTTATTTCCAAATGTTTGGAGTGTCAAAAGGTCAAGGATGAGCATAGACACCCAACTGGTTTGCTACATCCATTACCCATTCCTGAGTGGAAATGGGAAGTGGTAACAATGGATTTCATCACCAAAATTCCCAGAACAAACAAGCAGCATGATTTTATTATGGTAGTGGTGGATAAGCTTACTA
>JZKD02S0659791.1:214793-224793 GCA_000966675.3 Picea glauca
TCCAAGGCTTCAGCACATAAGTCTTGTCAATTGCCACAAGATTGTTGAATTGAACTTATCTAGTCCAGCTCTGGTATCTATAAATGTCACAAGTTGTCCAATTCTTAATCGAGTTTATATTACATCAACTGCACTTGAGAAATTGGTTCTCCAGAAGCAGAAGAGTTTGACAACTATAATGCTACAATGCCTTTGTTTGTCTGAAGTTGACAGAGTGTGAATCATTGATTGATTCAAGTTGTAAGGTTTTTAGGATGGGTGGAGGCTGCCCGATGCTCAATACCCTTATTCTTGATAGTTGTGAGAGCCTCATTTTCCCCTATTGGACTTTGCTCACTTAACTTAGGAATATGTGCCCATCTGACTGAACTCGAGATTATAGCTCCTCAAATGACAACATTGGAGCTGAAAGGATGTGGTGTTCTGTCTCAAGCAGATATTGATTGTCCAAAGTTGCACTCACTTGATGCCTCTTTCTGCAGCTTACTTAACGATGATTGCTTGGCTGYTGCAACTGYTGCATGCCCTTCCATCAAGTTATTGGTTTTGATGTCGTGCACTTCAATTGGGCCAGAGGGGCTGTTGGCCCTACGGAGACTCTCCAACTTGACACTTTTTATTTGCAGCCTATCATTGATTCTTGTCCCCAATTAAAGGTTTTGAAGCTTCAGGCTTGCAAGTATCTTGAGGATACAACATTGATTCCACTCCATAAGGAAGAGCACTTCCAAACCTCTACGATTTGAAGCTGGACTTTTCCTTGACATATCGATTCTCTTTTGGCACCATGTGTTCTTATGCCACTTCATAAATTCGTGCATGTATAACGCAGGGGGAAAAACTGTTTGAAACATGTTTGCTGGACTATCATTGGTTCTCAACGAACACTCAACAGTTGGCATCAAGCATTTCACATATATAGATTCATGCATAACGCAGGGAAGAAAACCGTTTTGTAATCTCATGACACGGGTAAAGTCAATCTTAGACGGATTGATTATGAAAAACGTGTCTCATTCCTCGGTGGTACTCTTAAAACCGTTTTGTAACTACCTGGGCACAAAGCCATGCATTGCTAGGGATCTGAAACGTTATATACAGAGCTTCTATGCTCGAGAAAAGGGAGAAGAAGATGGATGGAGCATAGACTAGATAGGAGAATAGAACAGAGATCTAATCTGCAAGCATTTGTATTGTTCATATTTGCAATAAAATAGTTAAGAGTTCCATTAATTCGCCTTATGTTATTTGCAAGTTTACTGTAAGCTATTTGTTTGCCCGTATGTGTTGATTTAAAGAACAGTCTGTTGACAGAGAAGGCAGGGCCCCCTTCTATGGAAACAGAGCTGTGTAGATTGCATTTACAGTAGACTCCATCTACAGATTTGAACATCATCTTTCAGCCGTTTTCTCATTGGTTTAATAGAACAGAAATAGCATTTCATTTGATTGCAACAGAGGGTTTAGCATTTCAAGATTCAAGTTTAGATGTTATCTTTTTAGCCATTGATTAGCAGTAATAGCATTTCATTTGGTTACAATAGAGAGTTTCATTTCATTGCATAGAAGGTTGTTGAGTTGTGTGGAGTAATAAGTAGCGGAAACTTAATTGTCTTCAGTCATCAGTGTGCAATAGACCTTTTACATGCATATTAATACAGAACAATTTTATGAAGTTAGTACAGAGTAGTATCGAGTAGTGCAGAACGAGTGTAGAACAGAGTAGAGTACAGTAGCTTCTTCTAGCAAGTTTCTTTTAGCAGTTCAGAGATTAGTTTGGCATCCTTTAAACCCCCTCTTTAACCCTGCATTTCCTATGCTGGTTCCTCTAAGTCTACCTTCCCGGGTTGACAATTAAATGTTGATTCATATGTTATATATCCAGCTCAACGGTGTCCTCGACTGTTGGGGTAGACGGAGGGGGAGGAACTTGGGAAGAGCCCTGTGCCTCCATGGTGGCGAGAGGGAACCTTGGATCAGTCGCACGGGATCACAGTTCACAAGTCTAAAAATAGAAAACTTCCATTATTTGGATACTTATCTCAATCTACACCACCCTCATACAAGAGTAATGTTGGAGATTGTAATCTGATGCATTAATTATGCAATTTGTTTTCCTTCTTTAGTAAAATTTGTGTCTAAGGACACTTCTACCATCACTAATAATACTCTATTTTTAAGGTCACAACCAACCTAGACACAAAATTGGTGTATGAGACCCCCTTGTTTATGGGACAAGGGACCCCCTCCAAGCAACAATTTTACTGCTAAAGTCTACAAAGGTATACATACCCTACTCCCATCTAGATTTGAACCTGTGACCTCCAAGGAAGAAACACACATTCTTAACCATTAGGCCCACTCATGTTTTATATTAATAATCTATTTTTAAAGTCACGACCAAGCCAGAAACCAAATTGGTGTATGAGACCCCCTTGTTTGTGGAACAAGGGACCCCCTCCGCACAACGATTTGACAGCTAAAGTCTATAGAGGTATACATACCCTACCCCTTTTGGGTTTGAACCTGTGACCTCCAAGGAAAAAACACATGTTCTTAACCATTATTCCCACTCGGGTTACACACACACACACACACTTTCAAATGCTAACATTGCGTCCACTTGACATCCATTGACATTTTATTCATCACACTTATATAAATGCTAGAGTGAATATATGAAAAGATACAAATGTAAATTGCATGCACATGATTTGACTTATGCACATTATGCATAGAAATGTTTGCAAACTTGTTTTTATACTCCAAGAATACATTTACCATATGAATGTTGTGCATTATTGATTGCTAGGCATTTTTTCCTAGAGGATAAGAGCCTTATTTATTGATGATCATTATCTTTGTTCAATGTATATGGTGTTTAACGCATGGATTTAAAGGTATTAACTTATTCCTTAGGATTGTTTTCCTTAAAAATGAAGATATCTTTCATCCACAGTGTTGTAGATGACTCAGTAAGATGAATTTGTCTTATGACTATTATGAACGAGTTTAATTAATGTTAAAATAGTAATTGTTGGTGGTACATTGGTATTGCTAATGAGACTTAGCTACATCTTTGATGATCATGTGTGCATATATACGACTGTGTAGTTTTCTTATACTTATAACTCTACAGGTGGAATTTGTTATTCACAAAGAGGACTATATAGGTATTTTAACTTGAATCATATATATATTGATATGAATGCATGGATGGGTTTAACTATGGAACAAGAAATTGTACTTGTTATGTTTTGGGCAATGTCATTGTTACCTAATTTTCTTCATCTTGAAGGTTATGCTACGTTGTGTACTATGAATGCTAGTATGCAAAGATTGTATAGCAAGTGTGCAAGAGTGTTATGTATGACACAAGTATCTTTATCTGTCTGTCTAACAGTGGTATCAAAGATCTTTACTTCATAGGAATTTTATTTAATGTGCAAAATTCTGCCAAGTTGTCCTCCTTCCAGTCCACTTGTCCATATGTTTGTACATCTATTTAGGTAGAATTGTTTCTCTCCCCTGTACATTTTTTATTCCCATGCAGAATTGTCCCTCTGCTCATCTAGAAACCCTAGAATGAATTTTCCAGGTTGCCAATCTATATTATCATTGTGTAAGTCTGTCATCTGTGCAATCTGCACCATTTTTAATACGAGTCTTGTTCCCTACACCATTTTAAAAAATCAAACTTCATCTTCATTCATATATGAACGACGAGCTTAGAGTTTACAAGAGAGTTGTTGTGAGAAAATCGACAACAGATGGCTTCAGCTAAGGAAATTTAAGGTGCGACAACTGAGGTCTTTCGTTGTAATCGCAACGACTCCAACTGATAGTGTATGAATCATAAGTTATTTCCATAGGTTTGGGTTCTCGTGTTGTGGGTTCAAGACACATTTTGGCTACAATTGAGGTCACGATGACTGGATGATAAATGTCAGTTGGGTGCTCAAAGACACCGATTCCTCTTTACTAGTGAAAAACACCCCACATGTATTCCATATGGAGAAGTTGGAGAATAAGAAATCAAGCATTGTTTTAGATTAATGATATATTGAGGAGTTGCTCATGAGTTTTCAATAGTTTAAAACTTGATCATGTTGACTTTATGATTGAGTATAAATATGAAATTGACTATTAATTGACTGCATATTTCTCTTTTTGAATGAGTAGCATATTCATATCCGATCTAAGTGCATACAGATCTCTTTATGGGTATATCTTTTCATATCCAAAGTCTCCATATTTTTCTATGTGAGTGGATCTATCCAACTCCTTGAACAAACCGTTCCATATATAGATCTCTAGAGCATTTATCTCTATTTGTAGATGTAATGAAAGCCATAGTGGTCATGCGACTTTGAGTTCCTTGATCCTAGAAATACTCCACTAGGAGCAACATCCCCGCCCCTGTTGAAATATTGTAACTGCAAAGAGTATTCTATGTATTATTGAGTCATTATTCATTAGATCAATCCCCTTTTGTGGATTGATCATGTCGGGCATTGTAATTGACCAAATCCCCTTTTGTGGATTGGTCAAACCCTAATTGTATTATGAAAATTAAGAAGTCGCCCCCCAAGCCTAATTAAAGTGGTTTTAACCACTAAGAAGACAAGTTGGCCTTGCCTAGTGAAGAGACACATTTCCAGTGCCTGCCAGTTTGTATAAATAAAGGAAACCAATAACTCATTATCACACTCACTCATTCGCTCACCCAGTGCGCAAGTTTGGTAGCAGCAATTGGGAGAAAAAGGAAGAGAGAGGCACATTGCTCAATGTTGGATATTCTCTAGTGTTTTGGTTTATTGTCTTGTCATTGTATTGGCTATCTATATTAAGGAATCTTTTGTTGGGTTTTCTCCCCCATGAGGGTTTCCCAGGATAAATGTTGTGTATCTTGTGATTGTGTTTCTTGCAATGATCCTACCTATTCTATTGTTATCTAGTAAATTGAAAAGAAACCTAATAATAGCTCAAAACTTAACATGGTATCAGAGCTAAGCTAAAGAGAGCATATTTCACTGGATAAAGAAAAACATCATTGTTGTCATACAAGAAAATTAGGGCTTTTGTGGAAGAGGAATATCAACCTAAAAACCATCTAGAGAAGTGTGTCCTAGCCTAGGGAACTCTTTGGCACCTTGAACACACCTTTTCAGTGGTCAGATACTCAAGAAAGCCAAACCCTAGTTTTGACTAGTACCAGAAAACCAAAAGTACCAGCAAACCAGGAAACCAGTACCAGTACCAGAAGTACCAATCGAGATTTTTGCAAGTCAAGTTTCAAGGGGAAAAACTTGAAATTTTTGAAATCTAACAGCTAGAGCAAACTCGCCTCAGCCCAATACATCTAGTCCCTAGATCAGAATTTCAAAATTTGAAGTTTGAAAAATTAAGGTTTCCTCATAAAACCCTAAGTTGCAGTTGTAGTTGCAGCATCAATACCAGCTGCAGTACCAATTGCAGTCACCCTTAAATTTTTTAAAAGGGTTGGTAATTATTATCGTTACTACCAGATGGCGCCACTACTATCAGAGGTATGTACTCACATATGTTTAAACTGTTAAGCTTTAAAGGGTATTTGCAGGAGAAGGGATCTCCTATCATAGATCCAAAAGCATCGTAGATCCGGCATACTCAGAAGACAATGCACCCCAGGTTTGATCATTTTGATATGCATCTATTTGTTATGACATTATTTTGACATCTAGGTTGTATGTTGAAACTATGACCATCATACTAACCCTTGGTCAAAATTAAAGTCAAGATATTAGAATAAGATTATAGTTTATTCTCTAACTTAGATTTTTGTCAAGATAGCATATTGTCTTAGTACAGAGGACAGGTTGAAGAAAGAACTTGTCATCTTAAGTGAAGGAGACTTAGAAGAAAATAAACACACTCATTCTTGAGGACAAGACTCCAGGTTCTGGATTTGATTAATTAAGTTAATAAGATTCAAAGTTGCACATGACAAGTTGATAACTACCCCATTACAAGTAAACATTATAGTTGAGGTAGCAATCTTTGAAAAATATTATACTTGGTATCATGTGAGCATATTGAGATAAATGCTTAATGTAATCATTTACCAGATACAACTAACATCTCCTCTAGGAGAAACTTCTTGTGTTGGTTCCAGGTTACCATGGAGGAATGTTTGATCACAACACTAGAAGAGTGTTGATACCTTAGGAATGTGATGAGATACCTTAAGGGTACGTTGGACTTTGGTCTCTATTATACTAGAGATCATGACTTCAAATTGTATGGATATACTAATTCAGATTGAGCTGGAAGTGTTTCTGATAGAAAGAACACTTCAGGATGTTGTTTCAGTCTGGGGTCAACCATGACTTCATGGCAGAGTAGGAAGCAATCCGATATTGCTCCCAGCACGACAGAAGCGAAATATATTGCAGCATGTTCCACCAATGGTGAATCCATATGGTTTCAGATGTTGTTGACAAATCTACCTGATCTAGAGATGGACGCCATCGTGATCCTATGTGATAACCATAGTTGTATAAAGATGATGTGTTCCATGATGAATCGAAGCACATAGAGATCTGGTATCACTTCATTCGTGATATGGTGCAGAGAGGAGCCATAAAGCTCCATTATGTTGGCACAGATGAGCAGGTTGTAGACGTGTTGACCAAGCCTTTGTCTCGTGTAAAGTTTGAGCACTTTCGAGGCAAGCTTGGTATAGTCCGAAAGGACCTCCCTCGAAAGGGGGAGTAGTGTTGATAATACTATGGTATCCTGACCAATAGCGGGTAGCTTAGTTAGGATTTTATATCCTAGGGGACTGATAATCCCTGGACAGATCCTGAAGGTCCGTAAGGACGGGCTGTCAAAGTACTTGTGCATGTATATGCTATCTTTGGTCAATAGTGGTAGCTCTGTTAGGATTTTATATCCTAGGGAATCTTTTGAATCCTGGGTAGATCCTTTGGATCTGTCAGAGTACCACAATATGTTGATGTCAGCCTTGTGTTGAATATTTTCAGCTTTGTGTTGATGTTGATGACAGCGTTGTGCTGAAGATTTCCAGCTTCGTGTTGATGTTGTTGTAATGCCAGCCTCATGCTAAAGATTTACAGCTTCGTGTTGATGTTGATGCCAACCTTGTGCTGAAGATTTACAGCTTCGTGTTGATGTTGTTGTGATGCTAGCCTTTTGTTGAAGATTCCCTGCTTCGTGCTGATGTTGTTGTGATATTAGCCTCGTGCTGAAGATTTCCAACTTCGTGTTGATGTTGTTGAGATGCCAGCATCGTGCTGAAGATTTCCAGCTTCGTGTTGATGTTGATGAGATGTCAGCTTTGTGCTGAAGATTTCCATCCTAGTGTTGATGTTGATGATGCTCCAGACTCCGTGTTGTGATGCTGATATTGTTGATGTTGTATCAGCCTCATGCGGTTATTGATGATGATGATGTATTAGTGTTATACTAATCCATGTTGATGCAGATGATGATGATGCCATTCCATCTCCTTGTTGTGGATGATGATATTGATGATGAGAAAAATTGTCGATGATTTATAGATATGCCATTCAATGTTCCAGATGTTGTTGATGTTGTTGCCCTCTCTCTCTCCTGATGATGTTGTAGAATACCCTTCTTGTTAAGGGGGAGTGTTGAAATATTGTAACTACAAAGAATATTCTATTTATTGTTGAGCCGGTATTTATTAGATCAATCCCCTTTTGTGGATTGATCATGTCGGGCATTGTAATTGACCAAATCCCCTTTTGTGGATTGGTCAAACCCTAATTGTATTATGAAAATTAAGAAGTTGGCCCCATGCCTAATTAAAATGGTTTTAACCAATAAGAAGACAAGTCGGCCTTGCCCAATGAAGAGACACCTTTCCAAGGCCTTCCAGTTTGTATAAATAAAGGAAGTCGACGCCTTATTATCACACTCACTCATTCGCTCATCCGGTGCACAAGTTTGGTAGCTGCAGTTGGAAGAAGAAGGAAGAGAGAGGCGCATTGCTCATTGTTGGATATTCTCTAGTGTTTTGGTTTATTGTCTTGGCATTGTATTGGTTATCTATATTAAGGAAGTTTTTGTTGGGTTTTCTCCCCCATGAGGGTTTCCCAAAACAAATGTTTTGTATCTTGTGATTGTGTTTCTCTCAATTATGGTACCTATGCTATTGTTATCTAGTAAATTGAAAAGAAACCTAAGAATAACTCAAAACTTAACAGCCCCGACCCAGACCATCAATATTTGATTATTTTCATCAGAGAGAGTGAAATTAATCATCATGTCAGCATTGAGCCCAATTCCATTAGCCAACTCAATTGGAGCGGGTGTTGGCATGCCATTGGTCCTTGTTCATCGTTCTTCTTTTCATGTTTCGACGGTCTATAGGAAAAGAACTAGGTCACCTGCATGACAAGCGGAAATACTCAACATTGGAGCATGTGATGTAGCACTACAAAATCGTGGTGATAGATTGTGGGCGCGAAAATCAAAAGTGGGTTGGTTGACTACATATTTGTTTTCTTCACCATTGTGGTTAGGCATTCAAACATGTATTATCTCCCACTCAAGCGTTGGAGACTCTAGATCTAGTAGTTTCACTTCCACATATATCACCTCTAGTTAATGCAAAAGGTATTCGTCTCTTCCTCGATTTTTTATATCAATATTGATATGAGTGCTAGTATCCGTTGGATTCACTACAAGTTCTCAACTATTCGTTGATGATGATTTGAATCTCATCATAATCCTTATTTGGTTGCCTCACTATTAATTCTTTTATGGAGTGAGTCTATGAACATCATAGTTGTATTTTTTATTGCAAGACAGATTACCCATACATGCATACAATGCACATTTTGAATTCAATGGCACAAAGCCTCCAACTCATGGGCGCTTTTGTCCAAGGAGTCGTCCAACTCGCGATCTAGAGAACACTCATTTGGGAATTGTATCGATGCCCAAAGAAGAAATATTGTCAGTGCTCTTGTTCATTCCAAGGCCTTGATAGATCTTAGAGTTGAACATATATCTCACAATATGAAAACCTTTTTATTTTAATTTTACCACAAGTATAGCTGTGGATTTTGGGTGCAATGAATTCATTGTGCCACAAGCTTGGCACCCGTAAGCTTTGTGAATTTTATGTGTATATGCATTGTCAATGGCACACAACCATCTTGGTGATTTCTTCTCAACTGGTTACCTTGATAGAAAACAATTAGAGCTCTCCAGTCATCTGGCAACTACGTGATCAATGATAACACAATTGAAGCATTGCAAGTTTATTGTTTCTTTTGTAAACGAGTGCATTTTTGGGGGAAGTCGACACACTTCATTTGTTGTCTAAGTTTGCATTGTAAAGTCTGGGTGGAGTTGCAAGAAACCCTGACATCTAGTTCTGTTGAAATGGTTCAAGTTGAGAAACTATTATAGTTACTGAACACTCTAATCCTCTCCTCTGTAGACACTACAATCACCATTAACAAAGAAACTTTGCAGTCTGTTGTAATTTGCTTGAAAGTTTCCCAGGCCAAAGAAGCACTACTGCAAACTCAGAATTGACTTCTTCACAATGCACTTGAGCTAAAGAATCTTCAACAACATTCTAAACCAGTCCTTGTTTAGAACCCTCTTTTCAAAGATGATGAAGATGATGTTTCCTATTCAAACCAACAGCTAGCGCAACAAAAAATCAGTGAACCAACTGCAGATTCACGTATAGATCAACTTCATCTTTCCAAGCATATCATTAGAGTGTTAAGAACCAATACCAGATCTGGAGATATAATCAACACAATTACTGAATACACAATAGATCCACAAAACAATATAGAAGAAAACACAACTTTATTATATCAAACCCTTAGGGTAGGACAACACCATACAATGGATCATATTATGGAAGGGATCCTCTCCTGTTCACTTGCCTCTTCGAGGGGGCATCCTCCTATTGAGCTACCGTTCCAAATACAATACTTCTCTTCATGTC
>JZKD02S0659791.1:244190-255163 GCA_000966675.3 Picea glauca
AACAATCCAAAAGGTGAAAAGAAGATGAACTTCTTCAGATTCAAGGAAATCTGACATTGCCTGCACTTATCCAACATTAGTCTTAAACATTCAATATGATTCTGCAATAGGCTAAAAACAGTCCAATCATCAAAATATGCTTCCAAAAATTTATCTAAAAACTCCTTGAACACTTCGGCCACCACCTTGGAAAAGATGGTTGGTGCATTCTTCAATCCAAAAGGCATCATTGTGTACTGGTAGAAACCCCATTTTGTTGCAAATGTGGTCTTATGGAGATCTTCTTTAGCAATCCTGATCTGGTGATAACCTGAAAATCCATCTGTGAAGGAGTAGACTTCCTAACCTCTTACATTATCTAACACTTTGTCTGTAAACAATGTAGGGAATGGGTCATGCAAACATGCATCATTCAACTTCTTAATATCTACATAGATCTTGATCTCTCCTGTCTTCTTATCTTGCCACCATAGGACTAATCCATTCTGACTCTTCCACGGGTTCTATGATTCCTGCTTCAATCATTCTGTCTAGTTCAATTTTAACATTTTCCTTATATTTGGGATTCAATCTTTAGGGTCTCTGCTTAATTGGCCTTGCATCTGGTTTCAAGGGAATCTTCATCTCTCCCATGGGCCCTTTTATTCCCTTTATATCAATGAAGTTGGTTGGGAACAAGTCTTGATATTCATGCAGTAATTTTGTGATCTTATCAATGGTGGCATCATCCTAGTAATCTCCAACATTAGCAAGCTTAGGTTCTTTCTCTGATCCAATATTAACTTTCTTGATTTTGATTGGTTGTCCAATGAAAGGAAGTTCGACTCTTGGTCCTTCTACATCTCTTTTTCCTTCTGTTTATGTGATGTTCACATTCCTAGGATCATCATCTTCATTAGCATTGATATTGTAACATCCTTGCAATTTCTGAAGAGGCTCAGTCCATTCATCCTCTTCTTGCTCAATAGGGAAGTTAGGTGCATCCTCAAAGACTTTCTGTCTGACAAATTGTAGAGCTTGATCTACTAAATGGTATTGGATTTCAAATGAAAATGTAGCTACAAAATTCTAAGTCATACCATACCAATATGAAGTGGTGAGGCGCAATTCTACTTGAAGATACCAATTGATAGGCATTGTGTCTAGAGTGTTGATGAACTTGTGCACCCATTGTTCTTGAGGAATGTTTCTCCATGCCTCCTCACAACCTCACACATGGTCCTTTGGAAAACTTTGATTTGCGTATCAAACTTCACATCCTTCTCTGTTGTCAGAAAATCGCGTTGTCATCAAAGTGTGACATTGCATCCAGTCCATGATGTTCCTTTTATGTGTCCCTCACCATCTTGTTGGAGTTTCTTTTAAAGCCTCATCCAGTGCCAACAATCTCTGTTGTACTGGTAAAAATTCTTCAAATTTCAACAAGAAAGTTTCTAAATGATTTAAACCATCAAATGTGGGCAAGTTACTTACTTATGTGCCAATCCAACGAACTTCCCTGGTCAATCTGGCACATCTCCATGCATAAAATTCATACATTTTGTTCTGCCAGTTCTCTGGTGCTTCTTCTAAGACCGATGAGCATGCATTTTCACTTTGTCATCTTAAATTCCCATCTGCTGTAGGGTTAATGTAATTATGTTGTCTCGTGGTCAATTTATATATATTCTCTATCTCATATGTGTGGTCTTCTTCTCTAATGGGTTTTGTGTATCTTCAAACTTCATCAGGATCCAGAGGTGCAATGACCCTAAGGCCATCACCTTCAAATTTCATTCTTACTTTCTTTGAGTCAACAACAATGGAATTGTTGAAAGCCTAATCAATTCCTAACAGTGCAGGACAAGGACAATTATCATCAAATATCTCAATCACCTCGAAGTCCACAAATGTTCTTACCCCATCGATGTCCACAGGGACCTACTCGAGCCTACCAAAGGGGATTACTGCCTATTGATTAGCCATACTAAGCTTGATAGGGGAATAGATCAACTTATGTTTTCCCATCAGTGCCCAGGTCTACTTCACCATAACACTGACTTCTGACCCTATGTCGAGGACCACATAATCTATATCATAATCTCCAATTTGAGAATTAAGGTGTAGTTCCTTATTTTTCCTTCTCTTTTTAGATAGTTGATGTACTACTTTATTTAGAAAAGGATCTACCCTTCCTATCTCATACTTTCTGATCAAATTTTGTAGTTCTTGTATGGATTTTTCATCCTTAATAAAATTAATGCAAGTACATAATAATTCCATAAGTATGCTTACCTCTTTTCCTTCTCCAAGCGAAGCATAATGTTCAAAGGCTAGGGGCATTCCACATTCTCTCACTTCTGGTTGTGCCTTTGATGAAGAACCCTGATCTCTTCCAAACTCATTTCTTTCCTCTTCAAATGTCTGCTTCTCTTTCTTTGGATCAAACTCTTGTGTATTTTCTGTAGCTCTTCTAACTCCTGATTCTTCTATCATCTTCCCTGGAGTCACCCTGTCTTCTCCTGTAGCAATGCCTCCTCTAGTGATAAAAACGACTCTAGGATCCACTCCATGAAGTTCTGCTGAGATTATTTGTACGTGTTGGTTCCCTCCTCCTCTCTCCTAAAGTTTGGCTAACAGTGTAGGATAATATTCTATGACATGTTCAAATGAGTTGCAGTAACTGCAAGTGGTACAAGGGTTCTGACAGTCCCTTGCCAAATGACCTGACTGTGTGTAATTATAACAAATGATCTGACCTCGACCTCAGCCCATGCCTCCTCCTCATCCTCTTCCTCTGAATCCACCATGAGGGTTGAAGTTTCCTCTTCCTGGGGAGTTAAACTGCGTAGTATTTCCTTCTTTTTGTACTTTTCCTTGAATCCTATATGTGTCTGTTGATCTTTCATGCAAGAGGTCATAAGCCCTACAATCTTTCTCATCATGCCTCACAGATTTACAGAATGTGAAGTAAAAGTTGGTATGTTTCTGGACATATTTTTACATGTAATAAAATTCTCCAGGGTGATGTCTATTTCTACATACCTCACACCAAGGTAGAGTAACCTGCTTCAAAGAGATCAGGGCTCCTGAAGCCAAGTACTCATGAAATAGAGGACATTTCTCCTTGTCATGACCTTGTGATTTGCATCTGATACACCAGATGTCTTGTCTTTTATCTTTTCCCTTATATTTCTTCATATCTTCGACCTGGAGTGATAAGCTAGTTAGATGACTCAAAATTTGACTCATACCTGAGCTGGACTCTCCCATAGGGGATGATTCTAGTTTCATGGTGATCTCCAACACCTCAGCTTGTGAAGCGATCTTCTATTTCATCAGAGGGAATCTAATGTGTGGTAAGAGGGAAACAATGAACCACTCTTTATTTTGTTCATGAGGAATCTGAATACTCAAATGACCTGTCAGGGTCTTAAACATCTGATCAAACTCCCAAATAGGTTCAACTACTTTCTTCTTGATTTCTTTCAACTCTGTAATGCACTGCAACTCTGACTTGGGTTTCTTGAATTATGTAATCAACACAGTCTTGATCTCATTCAGCGGTTTCGGCTGTGCAACTCCTTGGAAAAACTTCTTGTACCAACTTAGTGCATGGTCTCTTAGGGTAGTACTAAACTGATCTCTCTAAACAGCTTCGTCAGGTAAATTCTTAATACTCCTTACAGCTTCACATAAGAACCAATGCTGATCAGGATCTTCAGATCCATCTCCCCTAAAGGTGGGTAACCTCATCTCATCTGCCATAGATCTTCCTAGGGTTCCTGACTGAGTATGTACTAAACTCTTGGTAACAGTGCTCTGATAACTTAGGTTACTCTAGTTACTTAATGTTGTTGAAACAACAAGAGGCATAACAGTACTTACTTCAACAGTATGCGCAATTCCTGAAGTTTCTGACTCTTCTTGGCAAGGTCATTCAATCTTCCCTTCTTCTTCCCTAGCGGGCTTTGACTGTTCCTCGTTCAGTAACTCTTCTTCTTCTCCACTATAGAACCCTTCTTCCTATGCTGGTGGTTCTTGATTATGCTCAAACAAATTCACCAGAGGAACTTCTCTAAAGTTTCTCCCACTAAATGTGTGCCCGACCTCTGTGTCGCTATCGCTGTCTAAATTCTTGAACATTAGATTTTTTCAATTTGACCCACTACTGTATCTTCAAGATGTTCTTCTCATGCAATAACATCTTGATCTTCAACTTCAAGAAGTGTAAAAAGCTTCCACTTGGTCCCTTAAAGAAATATCTCTCTGCTTGGCTATATGATTCTACTCTATCAATAATAAACTCATTAATGTACCCTCCAATGGTACTATCAAACTAGTGATCTACTACTCTTGACATGATGTTATCAACTCTCTTGACCTTCTTGATCAACACCGATGTCCAAACCATAGGTGGTCTGAGTCTGATTTCAAACCGGGTATCTACTAATCTGGCTAGCCACTCATATAGCTCCTGATGAATTCCTCCAAAGAAAATCTTGTGTATATCAGTAAAGATATACCTTCCCAACCAATCCTCTGTACTAAGATCAGGTTTTTTATTCCGAGCTTCAGCGAAGTCCCTCTCTTGTTCTTCTATCCACTTCTGAATCTTTGTCTTCGATGGAAACCACCTTGACATTCCCTCAAGAAGATCACAGTCCCAACAACAGAACCATTTGTTGGCACAGGGGCAGACCCAGGGTTCAACTCTAACAACACACCAACAAGCCCTAACTATTGGCCCTTTCAACAACATCTGCGAAGAAGATGAAGTCTCAGCTGAAGTAGTGATAGAGGGTTGCAGGACACAAGTGCCTACAACCAGAGGAAATGCAAAGTGGATCTAGGGAAACACACACACATAGATCTAGTTATTCTTTATCTTCCTTAACCCTACTGCGCGAACTATATCTCATATCTAACACAATATTGCATTGACAATATATTAGAGGTCAAAAGAACACAACATCAATCACACACAACAAAAAGATATACATGGTTCACCCTCTCTCTAGGGCTACGTCCACATAACTGTACTTTATAATATATTATATGAAAGCATCCAGTTCTATCTGCGCTCTTAGCTTTCATATCTCTCTTTCTTTCTCTTCTTCTCTCCCCTCCCTGTGCACTCAGCTGCAAGGTTGATCTTCGCACCCAGCTGAAGATCTTACAACACAAACTTCTCTCACCACACAACTTCTCTCTCAGCAATAACAACAATCACTCATCATAACATTATCGAATGCATCCCAGGTCCTCTTGACCTTTATTTATACATTACAATAACTCTTAGACAACCTTAGGCCGAAACCTAGGTGTCAAAACCCTAAATACCAAAACCCTAGATGTCTAAAACCCTAGGTCAACTTGACTCGCATTTTCAGGGCCTTGCCAGCTTGTCTTTCCTTCTTTCTTGAGAGGTTCTCGAAACCATCCATTGGTGGCTTTTTCCGTTTGTTGAGTTGTCCACGATCCATCTTCCTTGTTGAAATGTCTTCCTCGATCTCCCCATCCAACGACTTTCTTTCTATTACTTCGTTCCTTCTTTTCTTCTCTTTTGGCCACTTCGACCCAATCTCAGTCAACTTGTCTTCTGCGCAATTCCCACTTCGTGCTTCTTTCCTTAATCTTCACAACTTTCCATAAACAAAGGCCAACACATCTCCTATCTTATGATTCTATAAAAAAACACAATTGGTGAGGCACTGCATAACTTTGAAGGATTCGAACCTACCACAATCCCTTCCATGTTTTTTTTGCAACTAAAGAAACTAACATAACCAAAACATTAATTTTTTTTTAATAAAACATTCGTGTTCTGCAGAAATTAAGAGACCAAAACCATACTAGTTATATTGGAATAAGAGAGGGAAAAGACAACACCATTCAATGTGGTTGGTAGTCAGTAATATTATTATTGTTATTGAGAATGAAATGGATATTATCACAATCAATGACATCTTACTTAGAACTCATATGACATCCACTTCTATGTTAATTACATGAAACAATCTAGTCTAACAAAACAAAAAAATAAACACACATCTTATATTATCTCCTATTATTGGGCATTAATGCCTCGATATTTTACAATTATAAAGTTTTCTCCAAGGAAAGGGGTCAGAAATGGAGCATTATATGGTGAGTTCAACTACTAGTGAAGTATATCTATCCATATATGTTGGAATTCCATCACTATACGGTAAAGTATTAGAGGATTTAGTTACCTCTCATTGGAGATACTATTGTTCGCTCAATAGTCCCATAATGAAAAGTAGAAGGCCCTTTCATTTTTTCAAATTTCCACCTCTAGACATGTCCTAGGTACTCTAGGTTCACATGTGAAATCTTAATGCAGTCATATCTTAAAAAATAATTAGTTATTTCCTAAGCACTTGGAACTCATTCTAGCAATGTTTACAAAGTGGGGTGCGACAAACCTTTTTGTACATCAATTCAAATGCATAGATGAGAACTTATTGTGCATTTATTCACATCGATATCGTTATTACCTAGATCTACAGATTAAAATTTTCTTAACTCTTGTTCCCATTTTGGCAGCACATGTGCCAAATATAGGCGCACTACCAAAAGAAAGACATTCTTGTAGTGCATCACATATGTTATCTTGTCAACTTTTTCGCCAATTTTGTGTCCATTCCCCAAAACCTCCAGGTGCTTCACTATTTTTTTCAAAGTCTCCCTTGTCCTCAAATCATCATTTTATTAAAGTCTCACAAATTTTAAAAATTTATTAGGCCTTGACCTAATCTATTGTTCTCGGTTTTCATTGGAAATTTTCCAAAGCTCATCCTCGCCTTATTCTTCCTCAAAATCAAATTGTATTTCATTGTTTGGTTAATGATCCTTGCTTACTTTTGCAATATTCTTTAATCTTTATCACTTTGCCAAGTTTTATTAATGAGTTTTCAAAATTTTGGTCAAAAGTATTTTTTGGTTTTCATTGGAAAATTTCCAAAGCTCATCCTCGCCTTATTCTTCCTCAAAATCAAATTGTATTATTCCTCCTCAAAATCAAATTGTATTTCATTGTTTGGTTAATGATTCTCACTTACTTTTGCAATATTCTTCAATCTTTATCACTTTGCCAAGTTTTATTAATGAGTTTTCAAAATTTTGGGCAAAAGTATTTTTTGGTTTTCATTGGAAATTTCCAAAGCTCATCCTCGCCTTATTCTTCCTCAAAATCAAATTGTATTTCATTGTTTGGTTAATGATTCTCACTTACTTTTGCAATATTCTTCAATCTTTATCACTTTGCCAAGTTTTATTAATGAGTTTTATTTCATTGTTTGGTTAATGATTCTCGCTTACTTTTGCAATATTCTTCAATCTTTATCACTTTGCCAAGTTTTATTAATAAGTTTTCAAAATTTTGGTCAAAAGTATTTTTTGGTTTTTTCATGCATTAATCCAAACCTTCTGCAATATTCTTCAATCTTTATCACTTTGCCAAGTTTTACAAGTTTTATTAATGAGTTTTCAAAATTTTATTTTTGGTTTTTTCATGCATTAATCCAAACCTTTTGCAATATTCTTCAATCTTTATCACTTTGCCAAGTTTTATTAATGAGTTTTCATTAATCCAAACCTTTTGCAATATTCTTCAATCTTTATCACTTTGCCAAGTTTTATTAATGAGTTTTCAAAATTTTGGTTAGAAGTATTTTTTGGTTTTTTCATGCATTAATCCAAACCTTTTGCAATATTGGTTTTTTCATGCATTAATCCAAACCTTTTGCAATATTCTTCAATCTTTATCACTTTGCCAAGTTTTATTAATGAGTTTTCAAAATTTTAGTCAAAATCATTTTTTGGTTTTTTCATGCATTAATCCAAACCCTAGGTGGTCAGAAGTATTTTTTGGTTTTTTCATGCATTAATCCAAACCTTTTGCAATATTCTTCAATCTTTATCACTTTGCCAAGTTTTATTAATGAGTTTTTAAAATTTTGGTCAAAAGCATTTTTTGGTTATTTCATGCATTAATCCAAAAATTTTTTGGTAAAAGCATTTTTTGGTTTTTTCATGCATTAATCCAAACCCTTTTGGTCAAAAACATTTTTTGGTTTTTTCATGCATTAATCCAAACCCATGCTTTTTTTGGTTTTTTCATGCATTAATCCAAACCCTTTTGGTCAAAAACATTTTTTGTTTTTTTCACGCATTAATCCAAACCCATGCTTTTTTGGTTTTTTCATGCATTAATCCAAACCCATGCTTTTTTGGTTTTTTCATGCATTAATCCAAACCCTTTTGGTCAAAAGCATTTTTGGTTTTTTCATGCATTAATCCAAACCCATGCTTTTTTGGTTTTTTCATGCATTAATCCAAACCCATGTTTTTTTAGTTTTTTCATGCATTAATCCAACCCGTTTTGGTCAAAAGCATTTTTTTTTTTCACGCATTAATCCAAATCCATGCATTTTTGTTTTTTTCATGCATTAATCCAAATCCATGCATTTTGTTTTTTTAGCATTTTTTGGTTTTTTCATGCATTAATCCAAACCGTTTTGGTCAAAAGCATTTTTTGTTTTTTTCACGCATTAATCCAAATCCATGCATTTTTGTTTTTTTCATGCATTAATCCAAATCCATGCATTTTTGGTTTTTTCATACATTAATCCAAACAACCCTTTGATCTTTTTGGTTTTTTTTTTTAGCATTTTTTGGTTTTTTCATGCATTAATCCAAAACCGTTTTGGTCAAAAAAATTTATTTATTTTTTCACACATTAATCCAAATCCATGCATTTTTGTTTTTTTCATGCATTAATCCAAATCCATGCATTTTTGTTTTTTTCATGCATTAATCCAAATCCATGCATTTTTGTTTTTTTCATACATTAATCCAAACAATCCTTTTTGGTTTTTTTCATGCATTAATCCAAACCGTTTTGGTCAAAAACATTTATTTATTTTTTCACGCATTAATCCAAACAATCCTTTTTGATTTTTTTCATGCATTAATCCAAACCGTTTTGGTCAAAAACATTTATTTATTTTTTCACGCATTAATCCAAATCCATGCATTTTTGTTTTTTTCATGCATTAATCCAAATCCATGCTTTTTTGTTTTTTTCATGCATTAATCCAAACAATCCTTTTTGGTTCCTCCAAACCGTTTTGGTCAAAAACATTTATTTATTTTTTCACGCATTAATCCAAATCCATGCATTTTTGTTTTTTTCATGCATTAATCCAAATCCATGCATTTTTGTTTTTTTCATGCATTAATCCAAATCCATGCATTTTTGTTTTTTTCATGCATTAATCCAAACAATCCTTTTTGGTTCCTTTTTGGTTTTTTCATACATTAATCCAAAACCTAGGTCGAAACTGAATATCCAAATATCCAAACCCTAAGTCGAAACTGAATATCCAAGTCATATGTGAAGCCCGAGGACCAAGAACTAAACCTACAACAAGCAACAAGAACCAAGTCTGAGTCCACAAGGAGGAATATAGATTTGCAATACGCATTGACATGTAATGTTGGCGCTGAACTATCTGAAAACATATAAGCTTCTTTACATGGTACATGTGGGATAATTCCCCGCAATGCAAATCCAAAATCCAAGTACGCATGGTGACACGACAAACTTCCGACAAATGCTATGCCATAAATCCAAGGTTATGATAGTGTTCATCATTCCTCAGGGTGTCAAGGAAAACTCGAGTGTCAAATGGAGAGCCCACAGGGCAGATATATGAGCACAAATATCAAGAGTATTCATGCGCCAGTGGTCTCGAGCTCTATGGTTATGGCATGGCCATGCCTTATCTTGCCATCTAGCCCTGATCTTTCTAGCGGTTCTCTTATGAGGCCTTTCATTCAATTTTAAGTGAGAATTTCCCGGATTAGGATGAAAGGAAACAACCACAAGGAGGGTTCTTGATAGTGTCAAAGTACCAAGAAGTAGCGTGTCAATTGGAGAACATTCAAGGGACTATCCTTGGCTACAAAAGAACCATCAATCACATAATCAAATTGCAGAGAATGGCATGGGTATTCAATCGACGCCTCTAATTGAACCTGTAAGCATGAAATGTGGAGCTACAAATAAACTAGTCGCCACATATTTTCTCCATGGCTAACATCACCAACAAGTTATAGAAGGAAAAAAACACGGTCCGAGGCATCGGAGAACCTGCATAGAAAACAAATATTAGAAGAGAAAAACAAACTAAAAGATGAGAAATAGAGAATTGGGTACAAGAGATCGAGGCAAGGCATTTTTTACAGTCAACTCACGAAGATCGATCAACTTAGAGCTACAAAGAACAAACAAGGGATAATAATTGAAATCTATGGACTTGTGGTTTTTAATGTTGAAGAATGATTGCACTTTTAATGTTCACTTACATATTTTGATGGCGTTCATTTTGAGATATTTTGTTCCGTAAATTCAAATGCTTAATGAACAAGTGTCGAGTTCTTGGATAACTGGAAAATCTTAGCCTAGTTAGTAGCTTGTGGAGATTTCAAAGAAGTGATCCCATATTTCCAAGCATTAAGTCATCATTCGAATGGCCATTTCCAGCAGTTTAATCAGCATGAAATCAAGCATTTCTAGGAAGGAAATCACAGGTGGGAGGAGATTTTCAACATTTCATATTTCAAGTGATTTATTGTACACTCTGTTGCAATTGCCAATGCGGAAAACACAATTACCATAAGATAAACAATACATATGCAAACAAAGAAGACACAACAGTTTACGTGGTTCACCCAAATGTTGGGCTACGTCCACCAAGCATTGGTATCGGTTATCTTATTATTCAGCTAATGGAGATTACAGACAGGCTCACTCCTCACAGACACACTCTCAGCCTCTATGGGCATACACATTTATAGCAATATATGAGAAACTGATTAATAAATGTAATCTCATCCGTATTCTAACTTGGTTGCCTTAGTTACAACCAATCCTGGTTTATAGGATCTAGAATCCTATTCACGGA
>JZKD02S0659791.1:268929-289396 GCA_000966675.3 Picea glauca
TCAATACAACTTATGGCATTCAAACATGAAAATGATAAACAAATAGACAGTGCTCTCAAAGATTGATTAATCAACAGATAACTTTAAAGTGGGTGGAGAACAGATTGTAACTAAAACAGTACAATGTAGGGTCTAAGAGACAATCAAGAGACTTATTATCAGGCTATGAGCTAAACAATGGGATAACAGCCATTCAAAGCTTGACAACATAGATAATAATGCAGAAGAAATATGGAAAGCTGATAATCAAAATTGAAAGGAACCTGTGATCTGTATTAACATTAAAATTCCAAGTACAATAGCCAATTACTTTATCCAAAATCGAACCCCTGGTTCATGTCCTTTCTGATATTTATAGGATTACAAAAACAATTCTCTGATCCTAAAAACATGGATCAGATCAACTAAAAATAGAAAGTAAAATCTGTTGCAAGATATGTGGAATATTTCCTCAAAAAGAGGTCAATCCCTGATTTTCCTCTATTGACTGTTGATGATGTGTAGATAGCCTTCCAAGGCTAAAAGACCATTCTCCCATGGATACCAAGTCGAGTTGGCTGATGTGGAAAAATGCCCTGCTTTTTAATTCAAATGAAATTGCCCATATACCTTTGAAATCATTCTTTTCTTCATCATATATCAAAAATGACTGCTGAACTGAGTGAGATAATTCATTAGACATGCATTGGAAAAGGTTCCAAACCTTTTCATATCAAAAATCCTAGACCTGTGCAAAAACTCATTCGAATTTTGAACACACAGACTTTCGGTGGTTGACTGGAACAGTTCCTGGGTGAGTTATCCACCGAAAGCGCCTGTTTCGGTGGTTAATGAGCACAGTGGGGCTCGTCTAAACCACCAAAAGTTGCACTTTGAAGACCTTTCAAAATTGCAAAAATGACTGTTTTGAAACTTCTTTTGACACTCATGCTTTCTGAGATACTGTAGTCTTTATTCGAGCAGACCTTCGAATCTTTGTTGACTGTGTAGGAGAATCTATTACATCCATTATGGTTGTAGCCAGATTGGCCAAGGTGTCTAACCCGGTTTGTTCCTCCTCTGGAGATTCCAACTTCTTTAGCCTAAGCCTCAGAGTCCTAAGTTGCCTATATAATTTCATATTCTCCCTGATCAACTCTCTGTTTCTCCCTTTGATTGAATTGCGTTTTTCTTTGAGAATTTCATTCTCTTTGAATAACTCAGCATTTCTCTCTGTTAGGTCTGTGTTTTCTTTCTTAATTACTCTCTCAAGTACTTCCATCTCATAAATTTTTCGTAGAATCTTATTGATTTTCCTGGTCTTACCTTTCTGAGGCTTGCTAGATGAAGCTTCTGCTTTTGGTTGCCTGTGTGTTTCTAAAGGCTTTGATGGAGGTGTGTTTATCTTCAATTTTGCATCATGTTTGGTCTGCAAGGTATCCTATGCTTTTTCCATCTCCTGCTCTGAATCGGATTCACTATATGGCAAATTGAGAGGGTTTTTTCCTATGACAGGGTTTCTATCCTCAAACTTTAATTTCTTCCTGATTCCTCCCTGTTTGCTGGATGATGTTTTTACAGAATCCCTGGGCATTGAAATCCCTTTTCTCCTCCTGCGACTACTCTTGGGAGTAGAATCATTTATGCTTCTAGATTTCTTCTCTTTTATCTCTGGAGGTCTTTCGGTCTCAAACTCATTCCAGAACAGGAAGAAACTCCATTCTATTTTCTTCCTGTACAGGGCTTCTTTGACAAGGAGGGTAATCAACCCCTGATGAGATATTCTACTTGCAACTTTAGTGGGCTGAGATTTTACCTATTTTTCCATTTTAATCAGGGTCTTATGAAAGAAATAGGGTATGTTTAAGTGTTCCCTGCCTGTGAAGTGATTTAACAATTTAAAATGATAGTACATCACTCTGTTATAATTCCCTTCACAGGTAATGTATACCAGAATCGCCTTCAGAAGGGTCTGCCACTTTAGCTCCAGGTAGGACATGGGAATGTCTTTCTTCCATGTCAGAGTTTTATGAACTGGCAACAGATAGGACCTGAACTCAACATTTGAAGGTGAAGAGGTTTTGAACCAGCAAACCCCTGTCCTAGGCAACCCTATGTATTCGGCGATAGATACTTCATCTATAAAGAATTCCTCCTTGCCTAACTTAGCAACCCTTCCATCGTATGATAGGGCGAATGTTTCAGCAATTTGTTGATGAAAAGTTGACAATTTTTCACAATATGTCAAAACTCTGACCTATTTAAAACATTCTGCGACCTTTGGGTGTTCTTCAAAATACCACATGCCATCTACTTCGGATCTTAATGCAGGAGTGACTTTTGACATGACTAAATGCAATCTGTATCTGAAACTGTAGGCAACAGGGTGTTTGGGAAGCAGCGGTTCTAGAACCTAGGGATATAGTCGATGTAATTTATGAACCACTGTGAAACCGATAACTCGCCTAGGTTTCTTTACTTGGGATGCCTGCTGAACACGGAGACACTTCAACAATCGCCAGGGAACGCAGGATCGGATTTTTGAAAATATTCCTTGCTGATAAGATCGCAGACTTGAGATGATATTCAGTGATATTCGGGATTGATTACAACTCCTTGAGTTTACAGATGAAGGAAGGGAGGTAATAATGATTGGCATACTTACCATTAAAATGAAAGGGATCCCGTACAATTATATCTGTCCATACCCGTTCTGCGTGAATTTGAAATGATCACTGAAATAGATAAGATACCGGTGCTTTGAACCTTTCGGATGATCACCACGCATTTGCATCATCTCCCTCAATATGAGCTTTCGACGGTTGAATTTCTCATCATTGCACGATTTTTGACATTTGGCTCGTGCGAAAGCACGAGCTTTCTTTTTTGCTCGTTCAAACCTTTTCAGCGGTTGCTTACCCTTTGAATCGACCACTTATCTGACGAAATTGAATACATTCGGTGGTTAATGAGCACGCTGGAGGCTCACCCAAACCACCGAATTCTGATATTTTGCCATTTTCTTCACTGAACCAAACTCAAAAATTTTCTCAGCAAGAACACAAAAGTAGCTTTAGGACGCGACCAATAACCATGATATCCCCTACAAATTCAACCGAAAAAACGGTTTCATTTTGGGAGTTAACACCTTGAACAAAAACTATTGATTATTTCTCATATATTGTGCATGATGTATTGTGGTGTATTGGTGTAACTCTTATACTATTGTTCATTGCTCATTGGATATAATTGAATGGTTTAAGTATAAGTTGAAAAAGGTTTTTAAATTTACTTGATATTGATTCACCCCCCTCTCAGTATCAACAGGTACACGTACAATGGTGTTTTCAAACGACCACAATTTGTTCTCCTTGAGAACAGTGCTAATTCTAACCTTCCACTGCAGGTAGTTGGAGACCCCCTCCAATCTATCTTCAAACATAATGCTGGAAGTCATCTTTTTCCTCCTGACAAAGAAACTTTTTCCGTCATGTTCAAGCAAATGTACCAACAAATCACTTATTTTCCCTAGTACCAAAATTCTGCCCACTGAACTTCAGAGCACCTGCTCTGATACCATGTTGAAATTAGTTCAAAAATTCACCATATTATACCCAGATTTCAACCTCCAATTAGGTCATAACAGCAATAATTAAAAACCTTTACTAGATTCACTTAATGATCAGAAACACTAATTAATATAGTTTTCTGAAACTAAATCTGCAGCGGAATCATATACTAACAGTGGACAAAATATCCATAATGCACCATGAAAAATTCTGGGTAAAACCCAAGAAGAATAACACAGAAAATATGTGACAAATTGAGGAGAAATATTTTATTAAGCTCCAGAGAAAGATATTGAGATTACAACAATCATTTACAACAATGATATAACAAAACCCAACTCAGAAAATGTGCCTCTTCTACACCCAAAAAACTGTCCAAAAAAATTCTAGAAATCCATGCCAAGTTTCAGCCAAACAAACTGCATTAAATTTTTGTTATAAAGATGATCTGTATAGCCTGTACTTTATCAATAACAATATTTGAATAGTGGGCACAAACTTATGTACCAACAGTAAAGGAAAATCTAGAAATAACCAACAACTTGCATTGAAATATGAACCACGATTTCAATCAATAACTTAGCTGTACCTCCAACAAATTCATACAGTACAGATTCCTTTCTATGTTGTATGGTCTTGTTCTATATCAGCTGCAAATTTATTGGGATGCATGCCCTCTTCCTCTCCTAAAATATGTGCCTCCACTGCTTCCCTTCTCCTTTCTCCGCGCTCAAGAAATCTCTAGGGATGGGTGACCCTTCACCTCCCACAACTCTCTCCTCAAAGTGTGCGCCCTCCTCTCCTAATGAGTTGTTTTTATCAATTTTGAATTGTAACTCCTCTAACCCTTGATCTCCCTGAAGTGACTCTTCACTTACCCTTAATATCAACGGTCACGATTTAATGATTTGTTGAGGTCACTTAAGTTAATAAAGTGACCCATAACATCATAAAGTCACTTTTACATTTCAAAATTAAAAGAATCAACTTTATAAAATCACTTTATAAAGTCACTAGGAGATAATTTGCTTGGTCACTTCCGCATGTTGAGCACTACCAATGCAGAAGTACCTCCAACCTACCAAATCCGAACAAAATTTGTGCCTAGGAACCCCTCACAGAAAAATCCAGGAAAGCGTGGCCCCAACCCTCAAAACAAAGGACATAGAAAAGATAGACCACCTCAGGACAACCCGTCCAGGTCGTAAGCAAATAAGGACACCAAAAAGATAAAGAAATATACCAGGAACTGGTGCAACTTTCATAAGAGCCCCTGGCATAACAATGTTGATTGCCGCTCAAAGCAGTCGCTAGTGGTTGAGGTGAAATCTTCTGAATAATATGTGGGTTTTGACTTTGATTCAGAACTAGAAAGGGGCAGACAAATCATTTATGGAGAACCCAGTACTACCGTTCCTACCACTAAGCTCTAGCCCAGTGAACCATGTGAGCTAGAGGAAGGAAAACACCTTTCTCCTTCACAGATGTGGGTGAAGGGTGCCTCACTGCACTTCATCGTTGATAGCAGTAGCTAGAAGAACCTCGTCTCAGAAGAGGTTTTCAAGCGATTCACCTTGCCAACAACACCACACCCGCATCCCTACACTATCGGATGGCTTCGCCAAGGAAGTGACATCCGCATCAGCCAACAATTTCACCTATCATACAACATCAAGCCCTTCAAAGATGAGGTATTGTTTGATGTTGCCCCTCTCGAAGTTTGTAATGTTATTTTGGGCCAACCATATTTATGGAAACACCATGTTGTATATGAGTCTAGGCCTCGCAATGTTATTACTACTTTGAACAAGAAATTGTACAAGATACTGGAGGCAATCCCACCTAGTGCTATTTCCTTGATTTTTTCCAAGAAATGAAGGAAATTCATCTCTCAGACGGGGAAGTTTTTATTCTTCGTGATTTTATTTCAGAATGAGAAAAATATTGCAGCCACATCCAGGGTCTTCGTGGATGACCTCTCCACACAGTAGAAGCAAGTGGATAATGTCATGGAAGCATACTCAGATATCTTCTCCTCACCTACCAAGGTACCTCTACACTGTCAGGTCAAGCACCCCATCAATCGGACCCCTGGCAGACCGTTTCCCAATGGGCCAATCTACTATCACTCTCTGTTAGAGAATGAAGATCCAAGAAATGATCCACAAGGGGCACATATGTCCTAGATCATCACCTTGTGGGAACCCAATCATGCTGGTACAGAGGAAATATGGAACCTGGTGACTATGCATTTATTACTAGGCATTGAATAAAATCACGGTCAGAAACTGGTACCTGATTCCCCGAATCGACGACCTCCTTGATCAGCTCATAGGGGCCAAATAATTCAGTAAGATTGATTTGAAGTCTAGCTACCACCAGGTCCTGATAGAAAAAACATATGTATGGAAGACTGCCTTCAAGTCAAAGGAAGGTCTTTTTGAATGGTTTGTCATGCCCTTTGGCTTGATAAATGCTCCAACCACTTTGATGAGGAAGATGGATGATATCCTGTGACCATTCACCAATACTTTTGTAGTGGTGTATCTAGATGACATTCACATTTACACAAGACTTGAGCATAACAATTGCAACATATTCAACAGGTTCTGCACACCCTCTAGCAGCACAAGCTATACGCCAAGTTGGAAAAATGATCCTTCGACATGGATAGGGTCCATTACCTAGGCTACATCATTGATCAACATGGTGTACATGTGGATCCATCCAAGATCCAAGTCATTTGTGACTAGCCAGCTCCAACCACACTCACTGAGATTCAGAGCTTCTTGGGCCTTGCAAATTTATACCGCTGGTTTGTGTTGGGATTCTCCCATATTGCATGGGCCCTCAACCAAGTAACTAGGGGTGGTGATAAGGATAAATTTGTGTGGGGCCAGTCCCAACAACAAGAGTTCGATGATTTGAAGCAACTCTTGTGCTTATCCCCAGTACTTTCACTATCGAACCTGCAACAACCCTTTGAGATTGAGACATATGCTTCAGACTATGATATGTGTGTCATTCTCACTCAACACATCCACCCTGTGTCCTATCATAGTGAGACACTATCAGATGTTGTCCATAAGTACCCTACTTATGACAAATAAATGTAATCCATTGTGAAAGCATGTTGCCAATGGAGACATTACATTCATGGGAAAGAGACATTCATCCACATTGATCATAAGCCACCGCAGTTCATGCAGACACAAGGGAAATTGCAGAATGACCGCCATCAGAAGTGGTTCACATACTTACAACAATTCGACCTCAACATCAAGTATAAAATAGGGAGTGCCAACCTCGTCATTTATTGCCTCAGGAGACCGTCAATCTTGGCATTAACCACGATGCTAGACACTTGCGGCCATGAGACCTCTGAATGGCCCCAAATCTATGAGATAGACCCAAACTTCGTCACCACCTACAAAATGTTGGGTGCAAATGAATTTGTTTCTAATTTCCATCTTCAGGATGGGCTACTTTGTCGTTTGGGCCATATCTGTGTTCCATCAAGAGAGCGATCGAAGCTGATATGGGAATCAAACTACAATCGGGTGGCAGGACATTTCAACATTGAAAAGATAGTGGTAATGATGTAGAAACATTTCTACTGGTCGAAACTTCGACAAGAGTTTAACAAGTATATCAGGTCCTGCATTGCCTACATTATTTCCAAACCAACCACTAAGAAACATGGCCTATACACCCCTATACCTACTCTTTACAAGCCATGGGAATCCATCTCCATGGACTACATGTCAGGCCTACCGTCCACCAAGTGTGGAAATGAATACGTTTTTGTGGTTTTTGATCGCTTTTCTAAGATGGTGATTCTAGCTGCCTGCAAGAAGAGCATCACAGCAGAGGCCACTGCCAAGATATTATTTGAACAAGCCTAGGTATATTTTGGAATCCCACAAATCATTGTATCAGATCAGGACAATCGATTTCTCAACACATTTTAGTTGAGCCTCTGGTCACTGTTGGACACCAAGATCAACAAATCCATGACTTTCCACCCCCAGATAGATGGCCAAACTGAGGTTGTAAATTGAATGATCATTCATACCTTACACATGTATAATTCCAAGTACCCTCGCACATGGGATGATATTCTTCCTTATGTCCAACATAGCTACAATTGAGACTTGCATAGCTCAACTGGACACAACCCCTTTTAGGTGGGGTTGGGATTGTTACACATCAGCGTTACTCTCTTTGATAAGTGTCACAAGTGTCGCATGTTCCTCACAAATGTTTCAAGTGTTGCATGTTGTTCACAAGTGTCACAAATGTCAAACAAATCATATTGCCATGATGAAGACACCAAGGAGACACTTAGAATACCTCAAACACCTGATTTGGAGGAAGGAGAATGGCTAACTGAAGTCAGGTATCTCTTGCCACTTGAAAGGAGCTCTCAAACTAGGGTTTTAAGGGAGAGCGCTCCCCTATAAGGTGCTAGGGAGTGTTATAGCACCAAAATGCCTCTCTGAAGGTGCACTATAGACTTTTAGAGCGTCGGAACCCCCCTTGTGCCTACCAGGGAGCGCTATAGTGCCCTGATGTCCCTTTTGAGGGAGCGCTGTCTAATATGGGTAGTAGTTGATCTGTTGAGGAGAATAAGGGGAGGATCTTTCAAGTTTGGAAGGTAGTTGCATTCGAATTCCTGGTTCAATCATGATCTTAGGAGAAGATCCCTGATCTAAGGAGGGAATTCCTTAACTTACCCTCAAGATACCTCAAGAGGTTAAGCCTTTCTGAACCTATATAAGTAGGCTCTATGATGGTGGAAAGGGGGAAGAATTGCAAGCATGAAACCTATGATCTCATAGGAAACACATGATGAACTGGAGGAGAGTAATTAGTGAATCTGTTGTCATCCAGGTGGTGGATCTTTTGAGCAAGGTTTAGACAAAGGGGACTTGATGAAGCTGTCACATTCGCATCTACGGTTGTAAGTTACTTCTGTCATTGTTCTCATTAATATGACATGCTTGGCCTGTTTCTTTCTAGTTTGTGTTTGATCTTGCATGAACTTATCTCTGATAGATAGATCTATTTTCAAGCTAATATCAATAGAGTAGGCAGTGGTCGTACTATTTTTTGTCTACAGGGCTCATCGAGGAGAGAAATATTGGAGCTCAACTCGGAGCGTGCAGGGAAAAACATCAGTAAAAGGTAATTTTGTACTCCTTCCTCCTTATGCATTAGTTTGTATAGATCTGAAAGGAAGTCAGTGTCCACGTTAAGCATATTCTGTCTTAAGAGTTAAGAGTCTATCTCTCAAGAGGAGATCTACCTTTCCGCAGGGACATTTTCCTTCAACAGAAACTGGCGACTCTGCTAACAAGGCAGGGGAGCGCTGGAGTCCTAAAGCTCAGAAAAAAGTCTAAAAACCCCAAAATTTGAATCAAATTTTGACAGGAAAGTTGAGTGTGATGGGGTAAAGAGTCAATCACCAAATGCAATCAGATATGAAGGGGTGAACAAGGTCTGAACAAAATCATAGTGTAAGGCAAGGTCTATGAGGAAAAAACAAAACTAAGAGTTTTGATTTGACTCTCCCCAGCGGAGTCGCCAGTTTCTGTTGAAGGAAAATCTCCCTGTGGACATGTAGATCTCCTCTTGAGAGATAGACTCTTAACTCTTAAGATAGAAGATGCTTAACATGGACAGTGAATTCCTTTCACATCTATACAAACTAATGCATAAGGAGGAAGGAGAACAGAAGTATCTTTTACCGGCGTTTGTCCCTGCACGCTCCGAGTTGAGCTCCAATCTTTCTCTCCTCTATGAGCCCTGTAGACAAACAATAGTACGACCACTTCCTACTCTATTGATATTAGCTTGAAAATAGATCTATCTATCAGAGATAAGTTCATGCAATATCAAACACAAACTAGAAAGAAACAGGCCAAGCGTGTCATATTAATGAGAACAATGACAGAAGTAACTTACAACCGTAGATGCGAATGCGACAAATTCATCAAGTCCCCTTTGTCTAACCCTTGCTCAAAATATCCACGACCTGGATGACAACATATTCACTGATTACTCTCCTCCAGTTCACCGTGTGTTTCCTATGAGATCATAGGTTTCATGCTTGCAATTCTTCCCCCTTTCCACCATCATAGAGCCTGCTTATATAGGTTCAGAAAGGCTTAACCTCTTGAGGTATCTTTAGGGTAAGTTGAGGAATTCCCTCCTTAGATCAGGGATATTCTCCTAAGATCATGATTGAACCAGGAATTTGAATGCAACTACCTTCCAAACTTGAAAGATCCTCCCCTTATTCTCCTCAACAGATCAACTGCTACCCAGATTAGACAACGCTCCCTCAAAAGGGGCATCAGGGCGCTATAGCGCTCCCTGGTAGGGTCAAGGGGGGCGCCAATGCTCTAAGAGCCTATAGCACACCTTCATAGGGGTAGTTTGGTGCTATAACACTCCCTAGCACCTTATAGGGGAGAGCCAACGCTCCTAAGGGTGAGATAGGGGAGCTCTCTCCCTTAAAACCCTAGTTTGAGAGCTCCTTTCAGGTGGCAAGAGATACCTGACTTCAATTATCCATTCTCCTTCCTCCAAATTAGGTGTTTGAGGTATTCTAAGTGTCTCCTTGGTGTCGTCATCATGGAAGTATGCTTTGTTTGAAATTTGCGACACTTGTGAACAACATGCGACACTTGTGACATTTGTGAGGAACATGCGACACTTGCGACACTTATCAAAGCGAGTAACGTTGATGTGTAACAGATTTCCCCCCAAATTATGAAGTTAGAAGATGAGAACTGATAACTGAAATTATTTTTATACTTTCAAGCAAGGGTTAGACAAAGGGGACTTGACGAAGCTATCGCATTCACATCTACGGTTGTAAGCTACTTTTGTCATTGTTCTCATTAATATGACACGCTTGGCCTGTTTCTTTCTAGTTTGTGTTTAATCTCACATGAACTTGTCTATGATAGATAGATCTATTTCATGATGATATTGATAGAGTAGGAATTTGTTGTATTATTGTTTGTCTACAGGGCTCATCGAAGATTGAAAGATTGGAGCTCAACTCAGAGCGTGCAGGGACAAACGCTGGTAAAAGGTACTTCTTTTCTCCTTCCTCCTCATGCATTAGTTTGTATAGATCTGAAAGGAAGTCAGTGTCCATGTTAAGTGTCTTCTATATTAAGATTTAATATTCTATCTCTCAAGAGGAGATCTACCTATCCACAGGGAGATTTTCCTTCAACAGAATCAAGCTCCAGAAGCTTGATTGTCAAAAATTTGATTGAATTTTTGGGTTTTTGGACATTTTTATGAGTTTTTTGAGCCTGGCGCCCCCCTATCCATGTTAGTAGAGCACCATCACTCCTTGGAAGTGTTAGACAGAGCTTTATAATTCTCTGGTGGCCCTTATACCAGAGCGCCAACCCTTTTTTGCCCAAAATCTCTTCCAAAATTGCAATTTTTGGAGGTCCAAATCCTGTTTTTTCACTTGTTGAGCTGCTTTATGATTCATGCTTCTTCTTTTGACCTTTGATATGCTTCCTCCTAAGAATAAAACACCTTGTTGTTCATATTTTATGCCTTTCTCCATTATTTTTGAGTTTTTGCTGTTGAAAGCTCGAAATCAATCCCCTGCTTTCTTCTCTCCTATCCGACTGAGCGGGAACTCTAGTGAAGGACATCTGAAGTCTGTAACTCTTCTCATTTCATTCTTTTAGGTCATCTGATCCAATCTCTTTCTCCTTACTTTTTCATTTTTGGTTTTCTTTCTCTTGTTTGATTGCAAAAGGGTGTGTTGTTTGTGCGAAATCTGCGTTTTCTTGTCTGAATCTCCTTGATCTGAAAGGGTAGTTGGCAGGAGAAATTTTGCATTGAATTGATTATCATTTGCATGAAAACGAAAAAAGTACATCTTAATGTTTAGTTTGCATATTAGTTTGCATTTCTGAAATGTTGTAGCATCATATTGGATTTGATTGAGAACAAAATTGATTGAAGGCATTCCTTATCAAGTGTTTGATAGTGAAAATGACTCTTCCTCTTTCCCTTAAATAGGTATTCATTGAAAACAAATGATTTATTATCATATTTCATACATATTTTTGGGAATTGAGTCATCATTCCATCAGTTTCACTTTCGTACACCCTCTGATTAAAAAACAACCATTAAAATCAACGCTTAACTAAAATTTATCAGACTTTTTACATCTTTGTTAGCAAACCTACATTAGTTTAAGGTGTAGGGCTTTGGAATAGTTTGAAAGGATAACTTTCCAAAGCTATAAAACAAAATTAGTATCTTGCAGTAGGGAGAGTTAAATCCAATTGTCATATTAGTCTGCCTGGGATCCCCCTCTCACACAGGGGTTACGCACGAGGTCACATTCGGGTGAGTTACGAAGATTATCCCTCCGTGGCCCAACTGTTTGTAGTGGTCGGATCGTATATCCCGGGGGTCACTGGAAGGTATACCCACGATTATGTGTGGGAGCCTTTCAAGTTTATTTCGGACTTGTTATCTTGCCCATACGTTCCAACCGGACTATCGACTGTACCCGCCCAGGGGCTGACTACGAGTTGGTGACCTTAGTAGCCATAATCTTTGGGGTCTCACACAAGGTGACAGTGAAGGGAAGTCTCGCTGTACCTGGAACAAACGTTGGTCAAACTCACTCGAGCTCCTTGGAGGGTAAATCCACAATTACTACATGGAATCTTGCACCAAGGCGTAAGTCCATTAAGAAGGTCGCCAATGTAACTGATCCACCCGCTCTATCCCTGCCCCTTCCTATTTCGATCTCGCGACGTTGGATTTCATCACCAACTAGTGGTTTCATCATAGGAAGGTTTGTTTGTTTGATTGATTGCTTCTCAGATTCATAGCGTGTGTTGCTTGTTTTACTTAGTGGACCTTAGGTCGAGTCATTGTTAATGGCATCGAATCCTGGGAGTACCAATGGAGGAACCCCTTCTCTTGGGGAACCTTATACCTTTCCCTCGTTTGGAAACTTTGGTCCTCCATATGTTGCCACACTGAGTCTTCCAAGACTCACTACTGGATTACCAGTTTGGTTGTTCCCCACTCCGGTGATCCTGAATCCTCCCAATGTTTTAGTTGCACCTAATACTTTGGATGTCAATACACCACCCACACATCAACCTCACATCGACTTTTCACCTTCTTCGCCCATTAAGTCTCCTTCCATTTCTCCTTCTTCGCCTAGTAAAAGCTCTAAATCAAGTAGCCAGGTTGATTAGAAGAAGAAGAAACGGAAAGAGAAGAAGAAGAAGAACCCAAAAAGGATAAAGACCCCAACAACATCAGATGTTGGCTCTAAGAAACCAATTATTGTTAATAGTACTGGGAATGTTGATGAGGTCAACAAAATTAAAATGAAGAATCCAAAACCCAGATTCCCTTGCAGCCTTTGTAAGGGTTACCACTTTCTGAGGGTTTGCCCCAGTCTTACCCAGGTCTTAGAAATGTGGTCCTCCACGTCATCGACCTCTATTGGTCATGTCGATGATACCCCATCAACTAGTGATGTTCAGGTTAGTAAGAGGAAGAAAACTGTCAAGTTCCCTTGCATGTTATGTAAAGGTAATCATTACTCTCACCTTTGTCCTTGCATGGACGAGGCTTCTTCTCTTTTGGAAAAACTTCAACTTCCAAAAGGTTATCGTAATCTTTCCTTCGACCCATCGTTAGTTGATGGACTGTTCAACCCGGTTCCATCCCCGATCAGTCTGGTTGATCAGGTGGTCAATCTAGTTTCCTCCTTGATTGAACCACAAACCCAAGTAGTTGATTCAGTTTCGTTATCGATCAGCCCCACTCTTCATCAAAAGAGTGACACCAAAGTGGTTGATCTGTTTTCATCCTCAGTCAATCCCACTCTCCCATTAGAGAGTGACACCAAAGCGGTTGATCCATTTCCACCCGTTGACCCCATTCTTCCCTTGGAGAATGAAACTCAAGTGGTCGATTCGATTTTGCTATCGATTGATCCCATTCCTCCATTGCGGAATGTTGAAGTGGCTGATCCAGTCCCTTCCTCGGTCAGTCCCACTCTTTCTCTGAAGAGTGCCAAAGTGGTCGATGCAGTTTCACCATCGGTCGATCCCATTCCTCCATTGAGGAATGTCAAAGTGACTGATCCACTCCCTTCCTCGTTCAGTCCCACTCTTCCTCTGAAGAGTGCCAAAGTGGTCTATCCAAGTCCACCATTGGTTGATCCGATCCAATCATCGGTCAATCCTACTCTCCTTCTAGAGAGTAAACCCGATACTGTCCATGTTTTTCTCGTTAATATAGAATCTACCGTGCCGGGGGGAATTCCTCCATCTCCTAAGGAACCCCCTCCAAGTAATAAGGCCATCCTTTTTGATTGGGGTGTGCTAACTATACCTCATCTTCCCTCCCACATTCCTTTCCAGATTACAGTACAGGTTCATGGTTGGGACGTTCCTCAAACGCTAATAGATGAAGGTGCATCCATTAGTATTTTGTCTTTTCTTGCTTTGTATGCTTTAGGTTGTCCACAACTTGCACCAGTTACATAGAATCTGTTAGCTTTTAAAAAAAGAACTAGTCAACCTTTAGAGATCCTTCCTCAGTTTCCTGTAACTATGGGAGGGAAAATTGTCTTTATCGATGTCATGGTAGTCTGAGACCCCTTGGATTTCTCTTTACTCCTTGGGCAGGATTATTTCTATGCTATGAAATCTCTTGTATCCACCCTTTTCCATGTGATATCTTTCCCTCATGATGGAAGAATTGTGACTATTGATCAACTTTCATTCATCGGCCCCGACTAGGTTACCTCCCTAAGTGGTTCTTATATGCAGACAGTATCACCTTCACCGCATGTCAATTATGTGGCGTTGTCTCCCATGACCTCAACTTCCGATGATTTGGATCCAGTAGTTGACATATTGATCTCTTCGATAGTGTTACTGGAGCCTGATCTCCTTCCTCCTATCATGACCCTTGACATGTGCTCCTTCTGAAGTGATTGTCTTCCATCTGGCGAAAATCTCTTAGAGGCCATGACCATGTATTATCCATTAACATGGTACCCTTCCAGAGAAGTACCCTCTTGGAAGCCATGATCCGGACAAAACCACGAGCATAGTTTCTCTTCTCTGTGGAAATCTCGTTAAAAAATGAAAAAGAGGCCCTGAGCATAGTTCTTTTCCTGTGTCAAGCTCGTTAAAAAATGAAACAGTCACCTCTCTTGAACCTTCTTTTCATCCACCCTTCTCATTTTTCTCATCTACTAGAGAAATTACTGACAACCTTAGAGCCGATGAATGAATTGAAGCTTGGAGGGCATGTCTCCAGCCTTTGCTGATCATCCTGGAGTTAAGCCACTAGCTTTCAAGCTGGGGGCATACCGATCTTAGTCTTTGTTATTTCTCATGCTCATAAATACATGAGAATGCATCTGGGTAAAATTTTATCTCTTTTTCGGACCTGTATGGATACACGAAAAAGGAACCCTCTGGAGTCTTCTTTAAGCTCTTTTCAGAATCTCTAAACATGAAAAGATTTCCGAGTGATCTTGCTTCCTTTCCCACTCGTTAAATGATTTGAAAGGGCATCTTTTGAGTGATAATTTATCTCTTTTTCGGCCTCGGGAGACTAACATTACGAAAAAGGACAAAATTGGAGTCATCTTTAAGTTTTTTTCAGACTCTCTAAAGATGAAAAGATTTCCAAGCGACCTTGTTCTCTTCACGCTCATTAAAGTATTTGAAGAAAACGTCTGTTGAGTGATAGTTTATCTCTTTTTCGGTCTCGTCAGACTACTTTACGAAAAAGGAACTGAGAGAGTTCTCTTTTAAGTTTTTTTCCAAACTCTATAATCATGAAAAACCTTCGAGTTTTCTGCTTTGGACTTGCTAAACAAAACATCGACAGGCCCATATAGGATCGAACCCTTACTTCTTCCAGTTTGTTAAAAAAAAGAAGAGGAACTTACCAAAGGTGAGTTTTATTGAGCAAGTGTTATCCTCCTCGAGCTCATTAAATCAAAAAGAGGTACTTGTCTATCTAGATGGGGGAAAAATTGAAAGAAGCAATCCAAGCAGTCTCTTGATAACATTACCAAGTAATTCTTAGAGTCTCCCTTGAACACGACACTTTCTCATTTGCACACATTATAATCCATTGAACCTCTGCACTGAGCCAATCCTTTGAGTTTCTTTCACTCCTTTTGGGTCACCTAATGTAAGTCACAACATCCACTACATCATCAAGTTTTGGTCCATGTCACATTTCTTCTCTCATGCCACAGTGTTCAAGGGAAGTATCCGCCTCTTGAGTCAGCCATCAAAAATATCTTGTCTCAAAACCTATTTCAACACATGTTCATTTGATCTACCAATTACATTTCTATTTCCGTTTCATGTCGTTGATGGGGGATACATCAAGGCCCTCCTTCGACGAGCCTATTCCTGTCGACCTCAACACATTATCCAGGAATTAGGCTTAGAAACCAGTTAGTACTTTGGGACCTGCATGTTTCAATGGCAGGCCTCCTCACATTCGATAGTAGGTTTACATCATTGACCTCTGATCAAATGATTCCACAGATGTTCGACTCTAGCTCATCCATTCACATTCGTTGGAATGTAATAGGGTACCTTGGGAATCATTGACATTAATGGTGATCTCCCTCGCGCTTGTTAATGGTTTACACCATTGACTAATAATCAAGTGGTTTCTGCCATGTTCGACATCAGGACATCTATTCACATGGTTAGATTCGTACTACATCGGGATTGGTAAGAAGACCCTGGGTTGAGTGATCACTTTGATATATGCTTTGCCCAGGTTGCGAAGGAATTTCTCTTGGAAAAATGATACATACATCGTTACATAGATCCAGTTTGTATTGGTCATGGCTATGTCTTGTCATCTCGTAGATCCACTGTGTATTGTTCGTGGCTACGATCAGTTCGGGTCATCAGAGTATAGATCCACATTGTATCTTTGGTGTCTATGCCTTTTTATCAATACAATTATGGATCCACGGTGTATTTTATGGCAGCCATATCTTGCAAGTCTTGATCACCCAAGCATAGGTATGCCTACCTTGGGTTTTGAAACATGTCATAATATTTGTTGGATGTTTGTGTGTAGCTTCTGTCGGGTTCTCTGCATCTATACCCTTGCTTGAAAGTCTACAAAGAATTTCAGTTATCAGTTCTCATATTCTAACTTCATACTTTGGGGGCCAATCTGTTACACATCAACATTACTCGCTTTGATAAGTGTCGCAAGTGTCACATGTTCCTCACAAATGTCGCAAGTGTCACATGTTGTTCACAAGTGTCACAAATGTCAAACAAAGCATAATTCCATGATGACAACACCAAGGATACACTTAGAATACCTCAAACACCTGATTTGGAGGAAGAAGAATGGATAACTGAAGTCAGGTATCTCTTGCCACCTGAAAGGAGCTCTCAAACTAGGGTTTTAAGGGAGAGCGCTCCCCTATCTCACCCTTAGGAGCATTAACGCTCCCCTATAAGGTGATAGGGAGAATTATAGCACCAAACTGCCCCTCTGAAGGTGCGTTATAGACTTTTAGAGTGCTAGCACCCCCCTTGAGCCTACCAAGGAGCGCTATAGCGCCCTGATGCCCCTTTTGAGGGAGCGTTGTCTAATCTGGGCAACAGTTGATCTGTTGAGGAGAATAAGGGGAGGATATTTCAAGTTTGGAAGGTAGTTGCATTCAAATTCCTGGTTCAATCATAATATTAGGAGAAGATTCCTGATCTAAGGAGGGAATTCCTCAACTTACCCTAAAGATACCTCAAGAGGTTAAGCCTTTCTGAACCTATATAAGTAGGCTCTATGATGGTGGAAAGGGGGAAGAATTACAAGCAGGAAACCTATAATCTCATAGGAAACACATGGTGAAATTGAGGAGAGTAATCAGTGAAGCTGCTGTCATCCAGGTCATGGATCTTTTGAGCAAGGGTTAGACAAAGGGGACTTGACAAAGCTGTCACATTCGCATCTACGGTTGTAAGTTACTTCTGTCATTGTTCTCATTAATATGACACGCTTGGCCTATTTCTTTCTAGTTTGTGTTTGATCTTGCATGAACTTATCTATGATAGATAGATCTATTTTCAAGCTAATATCAATAGAGTAGGAAGTGGTCGTACTATTGTTTGTCTACAAGGCTCATTGAGGACCTAAAGATTGGAGCTCAACTCGGAGCGTGCAGGGACAAACGTCAGTAAAAGGTACTTCTGTTCTCCTTCCTCCTTATGCATTAGTTTGTATAGATCTAAAAGGAATTCAGTGTGCACGTTAAGCATCTTCTGTCTTAAGAGTTAAGAGTCTAACTCTCAAGAGGAGATCTACCTGTCTGTAGGGAGATTTTCCTTCAATAGGGATTCCAACCATTGCATCCCATAGATGTTGCACTACCCCTTATGGTCACCTCGACTGAATCATCTTCTGCTCCAACTGAAGCTGACAAAGCCACCTGGTTCATTGATCAGATCCAACACATCCGCTAACATGTTTAGGATATCCTACAAACGTCCAATGACAAGTACAAGCAACACCATGATCAACAAAGGGTGCTACATAAGTTTCATGTGAGCGGTAAATTTTGGCTGCCTTTGCAGAAAGAATGCCTTACCGAACCCCATCGAAAGGTTCTCCCACTTCGTTATGGGTTGTACACCATCACCAAGGTTTTTGGTGATAATGATTTTGAGCTCAACATTCCTCCTTTCCTTGGCCTACACCCAGTGTTCAACGTGGATCTCCTTCGACCTTATTTCCCATCATTATTTGACACCTCAGAGATAGTGGAACAACTGACACCAATAGATATCAACCCCAAATTCATACAATAGGAATCCAATGATCATATTGTAGACAAACGGGTCAAGGGAACTCACCAGCAAAGGATCCAGCTTTATCGAGTTGTCAAAGCAGGGCAACTCCTGCACCAAGGAAAGTGGTTCACCATGGGCCAAATTCAACAGAATTTTCCTCATCTAATGGGGGAAATCAATGCAATGGAGAAAATTTATTCCTAAGGGGGGAGGATTGATACATATGGGTGTCGGTGGCCTCCCACCTATTCCAACTAGTTCATTTTGGCAGTTTTCCAGTTCAACAGCTTTTTCCTAGTTTTTGGGTCCTTGACTTTCAGGGCCGTTTTGAGGCCCTAAACAACGTTTTTAGGGTTGGCCATAGTCAACATGTGTAGGGATCTCCACAGGAAACATGTGTAGTCCTTGGATAGAACTTTCCAATGGGATATCGTGCACCTAAAACATAGATCGTATGAAAAAGTTACGACCCCGGGAAGTTGATGTACTAACTTACCCAAACGAGGCCCACATGACTTTTGGTGCTTCATCTCCCAGGGTTAAGTTTTCAAATGTCTAGGGTTTTTTAAATTCCTGCTTATTGTAAAAAGGCCTTGAGAGTCTCATTGTAATCATCTTCCGGCGAATGATCACAACCGTCACATCTCTTCTCAGAGATAAGCCTCCACCATTCTAGCAACCGTTTTTCCCACTGCATTTTACAGTATCAACTTATTTCCCTATTGAATAGAAACCATTTTTATTGTATATATGTTATTTTGTGTTAATCATATTTTGATAATAATCTATATTCATTTCATTTTTCTCATAAAATCTGGATCACCATGTTATTATCAACTTCTTGTTTGATATCTAGTTTGATTACCATTGATCAATGAAATATGTCCAAGACTCCATGCCCAATGGTCTTGATCATTGATCTTTACATGTGCTAATCCATCTCCTGCCTCATTCTTTCTCTTTCAGTTTTCCTGATCCACCGAATCAAACTTAAACAAATCTTTGCAATAATTAATATTTTATAAGCTTGTATCTATAGTAGTCTAGAGACAACTAGTGCTAACAGATACATTATGAACTAATTACCAACATTTTATTATTTTTCTAGTGTTTTATTTTTTTGTCATGATTTTGATAATATACACTTGCAATCATCGAAAGGTAAATCATATAATGGTATTAAGATTTTCCAATAAAAGTGTTAGGGACCTAACCCCTCACATAGATATAATAATATATTTTCCATGTAATAAAGGCCAACATTAGTTAATAAGGCCTAAATATATTTTCCATGTAATAAAGGCTGACATTAGTTAGTAAGGCCTATTTAATAAATGTGAGCACGTCAATGTAAGAAGACCTAATATAAGCTTCTTCTTCTAGAAAGATTTGTTGATACTGAGAGGGGGGTGAATCACTATCAAGTACAATTTAAAACCTTTTTCAACTTATATTTAAACCATTCAATTATATCCAGTGAGAAATGAACAATAGTATAAGAGTTACACCAATACACCACAGTACACCATGCACAATATATGAGAAATAATCAATAGTTATTGTTCAAGGGAAGTAATGAAATCCGGCCTTCTTTACTTATGATTTCCTATGAAATTTGACTTGTGTATAAAATGAATGTATAATGATATTTATTTATACCATTTATGTGACTTCCTTTTAATGTTAGGGCTGACCTGACACTTTCTTATTTTGTAATTATGTTCTTTAATTATCTTTAGGGCCTACATGTATTTCCTTCTTCAATTCACTTTGTCATATTAACAAATTCATTTCTCCTCAACCATGAGGATCCACGTGACGTGCCACATACCACCATAAACAACATGATGTATACTATCCATCCATGGGTGTTTTATCTACATGTGCATTGTCCTTCATTTCCAAATATCTTCATCAATCTTGCGGTCCAAAACCCATTACTAGGGTTGACATCAATGACAACAACCATCTTCCAACAATCTCCCCCTTTGTCATCGATGGAAACACTCATGCTCCCCCTATCATCATGATCCCAATTT
>JZKD02S0659791.1:292526-305254 GCA_000966675.3 Picea glauca
AATACAATTCATCAAAAGAAGAAATGGAACTTGTTGCTAGGAAATTGTGTTCTTCACTCCAAGGCGATCCCACAAAGTCTGAAACTTCATCCCAATGAAGGTATTGGTGAATATGTTGGTAGTCTGTTCAGAGGAAGGACATAACTGAAAATCAATGATCTTGTCATGTACTAAATATCTGTTGAAATGCATGTGGACCTCAATTTGTTTGGTTCGATGGCGTTGTACTAGATCTCTGCAAAATATCAGTGTACTTTGATTGTCACACCATTTAATAGTCGGACAGTGAAACTGGATACCAATATCAGTAAGGAAGTGTTGAATCCAAAGTGTTTGAATGACATACTTGAATACTCCTTTGTACTCAACCTCTACGGAAGATAAAGAAATGGTTGGTTGCTTCTTACTTGACCAACAAATTGGGCCTGAACCCAAATTGAGAGTGTACATGGATGTGGACTTGTGATCTGTGCTATCACCAACCCAATATGAATATGTGAAGCCTATGATATCTAATGCACAACCAAATGCATAGTGAATCCCATAACTCATGGTGCCCTGAACATTTATGAGGATGTGCTTGGAATCTTTCTAGTGTAGATCATGGGGTTCATTCATGTATTTGGAAAATTCTCCTACCGCATATGAGATATTTGGACAAGTGTGGGTGAGATATAGAAGACTCCCCACCAACTGTGCTATCCAGAATGGTGTATCCCCGCCATCCTCAAGTCTGATCCCATATAAGAAGGGTGTAGGTGCAGACTTACAGTATATCATGTGGAATCTATCTAGAATATCCTTGACATACTTATCCTAAGAAATTTTGATGTTGGAAGCATCCTGAATAATCTCAAGACCAAGAAAGAAGTGTAGTGGACCCATGCCCATCATAGATAACCTGTCATGTAAAATATATTTGACCAAAGAAATGGATGAAGAAGAGTTTCCAATGATAAAAAGATCATCAACATAGAGTACTAAAATCATCACAGAGTTAGTATTCCTTAGCATGTAAACATTGGAATCATATTTACATCTAACACAATTGTGTGAAAGAATGTAAGAAAACATCTTTCCATACCATGCTCTAGGTGATTTCTTGAGTCCATAGAGAGACTTCTTCATTATGCATACTAAAGATGAGTTCTGAATGAACCCTTGCGGTTTCTCCATGTATATCTCCTCCGAAAGGTCAGCATGAAGAAAAGCATTCTTCACATCCATCTGGTGAAATTCCCATCCTTTGGATGTTGGAATGGCTAAATCCAAGTGAATGGAGTCCATATTTTCTATAGGAGAAAAGGTCTCATCATAATCTATCCCATGAATTTGTTGAAATCCTTTTACAACTAATCTTGCCTTGTACCTACTCACCTGACCATTTGGCGCTCTCTTGGTCCTATAGACCCATTTGCATCTAACAAGTTTCCTCTCGGGTGGAAGTGGAACCAGATCCCAAGTCTAATTCTCTAGGAGAGAGTCATGCTTCTCCTGCATGGTTGCTTCCCATAGTGGATTTCCAACAACCTCATTGTAGGTATGTTGATCAGAATATTGAACCATATAACAATGCATGGGCATTGTTGGTTCAGAATATGAAAGTACACGAGAAGGATACACATGATGAGATCGATTCATCGAATCCAATGGATCCCCTACAAGGTTGCATGCTACCTGAAGTGTGGAATGTGACCACTTGGGAATTTGTTGAAGCTCTGACACTGCCTCCTCATTTGGTTGTACTAATTGCTCACTTACATGTACAAAATCCTCTGAATCTGTTTCTAAATATGTAGCATCTGAGTGTGTGGAATCATCATCTCTGATGTCTGGAACCGATGGAAGCACAAGAGTATCTGCATGTTGCACTGGAGGTGCATGCAAAGGACTCTCCTCAAACTGAACACTATGCTCAATGATGAGTCAGTCTGTACAGGGATGAATCAATTTGTACCCCTTCACATCATTTATATATCCCACAAAGATTCAAGTTGTGCTCTATGGATATAAGGTTTTACTTTTTTCAGAAGGAATATGGACCCGTGCTCTAGATCCATATATGCGGAAGTGTGTGACATCTAGTTTTTCAGCTATCCAAGACTCAAAAGTTGTCCTATCCTCAACAGATTGTGAGGTGCCCTGTCTTGTATGTAAAAATCACAGTTAAGTTCCTTAGACCAAATCTTGGAAGGAAGTGATATTTCATGCAAGATGCAACAAGTCATCTCCTTGAGAGACATGTTCTTCCTTTCAACAACTCCATTCTGTTGTGGAGTGTATGGAACTGTGTGCTACAACTGGATACCATCTTCACGACAAATATTCTAAACATATGTGTTGATATAATCCCCCCAATTGTCTGTATGGAGGATCTTGATTTTATTCCCATTTTGTGTCTCTACTATAGCTTTGAAGTCTTTGAGATGCTCAAAAACTTCATACTTTTTCTTGAGAAAATAAACCCAAGTATAGAGTGAGTAATCATCAATAAATATAAGAAGATACCTTGATTTGTTGATGGGTGGATCTAGAAATGGACCCATGAGATCATTGTGAACAAGATCCAAGGAATAAGAGGTTCTCCTTGCCTTCCCCTTTTCAAATTTCTCTTCAGGATGCTTGCCAGGAATGCATCCTTCAGAAACCCCTTCAGAAAAGTGAATGTCTAGCAAGCCTTTGACCATTCCTTGCTTGGAAATTTGTTGCATGTACCTAAAGTTTAAATGGAAAAATCTCTCATGCCATACTCTACTACTGCCATTAACATGTGTAAGTAGAAAATAGGAGTCGTAGTCAGTAAACTTAGTGAACTTATACAATCTTGATTTGTGATATACTTTACCAACTGCAATAATGGAATTGTCATGCATGTCAAGTACAATAACTAAATATGATGTAAATTCAACCCTTTTACATGTTTGAGTGATCTGATAAACTGAGAAAGAATTTATAGAAATATTTGGAACATGTAAAACATTCTCAAAACTTCCATGAGGGAATTCCACTCTTCCCTATCCTGCAACTTCTATTGGAGTATCATCCCCCATGAGAATAGGAGGTCCAGAGCATGAACTCAAAGAAGTAAAACTTCCTCTTTAGCTTCCATATGATGTGATGTGCCAAAATATACAATCCATGAATCAGATGAGGAATTAATTGCAACCAAAGCATGATGATTACCTTTCTTAGGCGCATGTTCTTCTTCTTTATTCTTCTTGGATCCTTCAAGAATGAAGTCCCCAAGGTTATTCTTCTAAAGTACCTGTGTCATAAGATCAATCTTCTTCTTCATGCATGTGGATTATTCATGATTTGGTTTATTGCAATATGTGCATTGATTTCCCTTATTCTTCTTGTTCCCTTTGGAATTTGAAGAATATTTGGAACCTGAAGAATTCTTGAAGGGTTTGGAATATCCCTCCTTCTTTGACTCTAGATGTAATAGCTCCTTTCATTTTTGCTTCGATTTCTGATTGGATGACCCTTTTCCATCATGCATGGTGAGTGCATGTTATTTGGGATATTTGATGAGTCCCATATGTATGATTTTTGTCTGTTCTTGTGTGAGAGACTCAATGAACTTAGCCATCATAGGCATTTTCCAATTTGCTCCCAAAAGACATCTGCCAGAATGGAAATTGGAGACATATACAATGTATGTTGTTCCTAGCTTTGCCAATATTGTTAGAATAAGTTGTTTCTATTATGTAGACTTGTCAATACCACATTCACCCAAGCTGAATATCAAATATTTAAATTTAGTAAATAAATCTTGTATATTATCAAAACTTTTAGGGTCTAAGGTATTCAACTCTACCTCAAACATATGACGTCACATCTAATCTTGCTTTCCAAAGAGTCCTTATAAGGTGGTACAGATCTCATTTGGAGTCTTGCATGTGGCAATATGAAACCATAAATCAATGGAGATTAACTCAAGAAGTAGTCATGTGGCCTCATCCTTATGATTCGCTTATTTGGTCTTTTCAAGCGCCGATGTAGGTTATGTTTTTGTCGCCATCGTCAAATTGTACAGACCTTTTCTTTTGAGTTGGAATGCGACCTTCAACTTCCATTAAAAATAGTTGTACGGTGTGAGTATTATTGTAATACCGCAAATTAGAGCCCCTATTGAATTGTAATTATGTTTGTAGGCTGGTGAGACGAGTGCTTATAAGCTAAGAGACTTATGTGTTTATTAGGTTGGTGAGACAAATGCCAAGGCCAATGAGCCTGATTTTGTATATGTAAGTACTTGCATCATTAATAAAATTACACTGCTACATGTGGACTGACCACAAAGAAGAGTTATGAGAAGATAAGCTCCACTAGGTAGGGTAAGGGAAGGGGGGCTAAGTTTCTAGGCCTAGGGGATAAGCTACAAGGGCTTACCTCTAAGGGAATACTATTTTATTATTATTTCCCAAAGGCTATGGTTGAATTAAGCCGTGTTGTCCTAAGTTCCTAAGAAAAAATGGAACAATTGATAAGTGGAACTCATGCGGCTTTAGGAAGACATGTGTCAACCAGGGCACATGCAGTTTATATCTAAGGAAGCCAGTTTGTTGTGGGTTCTCTTCCCATTCGGGCGTTGCTTCCCATCCTTGCGTGGGGGGACTAGTTTTGCATTTCCTCACAACCCTTACGTTTCTCTGGAGGTATGTCACCTTCCTGATTGACTAGGGATTCATGCATTGAACCAATTCTCCATCATCATCACCTATGTACCTAGTACACACCTTTGGAATCATGCAGTTGTACTTGAGTTGTTCTGTGTGTCTTCGGTGAATATGAAGACATTTGTATTCGTGTGAGCCGTGTTGTTTCTTAGCGACAGGTTGTTGCCATATTTAGTGTCCATAATTGTTTCATGTTGCTATCGTCACCTGTATGTTAGCTAAATGTTGTTGCAGTATTGCTTAGGAGATGAATTGAATAAGTAGGTTGTCAGGCCTGTGAGTAACTCTCTCAGGTGAGAGATTTTGTTGGGAAGTGATTTCTCCTGGAAGGGAGTCTCGTAGAAGCTACAATACTTGGAGACTTTTGGTCCAACTTGTTGCTGAAACCCAAGGTAAGGGAGGTGTACTATCTGATGGACTTGTATTAGTGAAGGTGTACCCTCCTGGGGTGGAGCAGGTGTGTGGGGAATGAGGGTCTGTGGGTTGTGGGCATAAGTGGCTCTTGGGATAAAAGATCCTTCATGTTGTTTTGTGCAACTTCCTTGTTGTCCTTGCCAAGACTAGAATTCCCTTGTCAGATGGAGTGTATTCTTAGCTTGGGGGTGACACACTGTTGAGCGTGATGAGAAGTGTGGTCTAAGGCTGGGAGGTTCATGGAAGGTCTTCACACAGTTGGTGGTTTTACTCCTGTTAAAAGATAAGTTTCATTTCTGTGCTTAATTATGTATGTTATGCATGTCCATGTTTCTTGAAATGTATCATGTGTTCCGTTGCATGTGGACTTACTGTCAATTCCATTTGAATTTGTATGGTAGAAGAAACTCTGTGTTAATTGTTTTAAGATTCATTAAAATTCATGTCATATATGTGTGTGTGTGTGTGTGTGTGTGTGTGTGTGTGTGTGTGTTGGCACAGGGAGAAGACCCAGGGTTCAACTCTTACAACACACCAACAATACCCTAACTACTGACCCTTTTGGCAACACTTGCGAAGCAGCTGAAGTCTCACCCGAGGTAGAGGCATGGGGGGTTGCAAGACTCAGGTGTCTACAACCTAGCTGGCACACATATCTGTGATTACAACACCTAACAAATCACTTAGCCAACAATATGTATTAAGTTATGATTCTTACTCACACCACAGATTAACCCTAATTACAAATCAACACAATATCTAACCCTTACAACCTATTAGAACATAGCATAAGCTCAGATCTAGCATTCATTCACATCATAAAGAACTAAGAATTTATAGATCTATCTATGATACATCAAGAATAGTGCACTAACAAAATAGATACATAAACATCATAAACAATATTACACAAAGAACAACAACACGGGATATACGTGGTTCACCCTAGTGTGGGGCTACATCCACCAACTTTTTTTCTTCTTTATTAGTCTCCTTCAATATTCTTACAAGCACAGATCCACAGAGCTCACTCCGCACTGGGCATGTGATATGTGCATAACACACTAGATCCACCTTCCTCAAAATCAAGTCACGACACAAAGCCTTACACAGTCTGTGCACAAAGCCTCTTACAATCACTTGCACTTAGCTCTGCAAGTCTTAACATACTCTAGTTGTGCACTAAGCCAATGACCTATTTCACTAAGCCAATTAATATCTTACTTACATCACCTAGTTACTTATTTATACACTACAAAAAGGCCTAAGAATGGGTAAACCCATGTGCCAACATCCCATACCCGTTACATAAACCCTAAAATCCCCAAAATCCCACAAAAATGAGCGAGATCCCGCAATATCCACTTTTCCTGGGCACTCCATCTTCAACCAGCCGGTCAAAGTCCCAAAAATGGTCAAAAGTGACCAAAGTTTCCTCAAAACTTGGTCAAGGGCCAACAAGCCCCCAACACTCACTTGTGACTCATCCTGAGTCACTCCGATATAGGAAATACTGCTTCAAAGTCCTCGATCTTAACTCGATCTGCCTCGACTTGCTACTTCTCTAGAGCCTCATACTCGACGAACTCCTAAGTTACTTGCTCAATGATAGGCCCTTCCAGGCGTTGTTCTACTATTGCGACCACCTGTTCCAACTGTGAGACTTGTCCCTTGATCTCTTCAAAAAGTGTGTAGGCTTCGTCCTACACAAGATGGAGTCTCTGTGTCACTAAGTCTGTTCTGGATGGAAGTGACATGTTGTTGAACTGTGCGCTACTCCTATGACCTCTTCATCTTCTCCACTACATTAAGCAACTTCATCTGTGCTTGCACTGTAGACACCTACTGCTTCACCTCCTGGAGTTGTGCTTCCAATCTCCTCAGCTTCGGATCTTCTTTGAGGCACTCATAGGTCTGTGCACTTCAGTCAGTTAGTTGATTACATTCTAAATCCAACACCCTAATTATTTCTATTGTGCTTCTGGCAGTTTCTTCCCTCTGATCCTGTACTTCTTGCAGAGTGCTCAACACTGCTTGAAGTTCTAACTCTACTACTCTTTCCTAAAGCTGTTGAATGGCCTCAACGATCTTCCCCACTTGCATCTCAGTTGACTTCAATTCCTCCTGTACTAAGGTCGACACATATCGAAGTTCTCTAGTTACTGCCTCTTTGACCACAATTTTCTCTGTGAGTAGTTGGTCTTTTTATTCCTATATATTTGCATTGTTTTGCTCGAGCTCCGCCTGAATTTCACTTTTCTCCTATTGCATGGCTCGAGTGGATAGCGTGCTAGATGTCTCTGATATCCTTCTCTATTATGTCATACATTGAATCCTACTTTTCTCCATGTCTCTGTAAGATGTCTTCTAAATCATCTTTTCTAGCTATGATGATGAGATCAATGTCATCCATTGTGAGCACGTTCTTTGATTGAGGCTTGTTGGCGTGAGCCATCTTCCTTGTCAAAGGTTTCTCTGGGGAAACCTTCCTCTACTGCAATGCTTCTACTATGGTGAGGGCATCCTTCAGCAGTGTCACTTTGCCTTTTTCTTGCCTGTATTCTTCCCCTCCCTCATCTTGTCTTACTTCGTCTACTCCTCCTCCTACAGGTGAGTCAGACACAGTTTCCTCCGATGCACTATCCTTCTCATCACTTTCTATGTCCTGCACTTCCTCCTTTTTCTTCTTTTTCTTTGTGCTTCTCTGTCCATCATACTCAGTCCAGGTGACCAAAGGACTTTCGATGATGTCAGGTTCAGAGAGTTTTATATCTTCCACTGGTAAAAGGAGTTCATTTGGTCATTCCTTGGTTATTTCCTCCATATCTTCATCAGTCAATTTATAGTAGGACTGTAGCTCCTATTTACTTTCATCCCTGTGCACAGTGATGTATATGAGGTGTCGGTCAGTGTGGAACTTCACTAGTGGCCTATACATATGCAAAGTGTTTGGGGTCATCCCTGAAAATGCTTGAATGACGTGCTTCATATATAGGTAGTAAGCATGGAACATCACATTTGATTAACACTACTTCGCCATATCGCTTGTATACCACAAGGTGGTGAACCTCGCGGCCAATGGTTCTAATGGCTCGACTTCTAGGAATGTCTCTCCCTTCGAAATCTCCCAAGCGAAAAATTCGATTAGAATCAACAAACAACTGAAGTGAAATTCATATCCTTGGTCCTACACTTCACAACAGTCCTTATCCAACTCGTTGACGAGGTAGCTGGCCCAGTTCATCTGCATCCCTTCGACACACTTCCCTGTGAGGTACTATGAACCCAGTGACATACGTAGGGTGGTTCTTCCTTATGAGCTTGCCAATGATCACCAAACAAGAAAGGTGCACTGCGCCATCCTGGATGGAGGCTACCTTGTAGAGTCACTTTCTCTTCTCTACATCATTGTAGGCTTCCTTTATTCACTACACTAGAGAGCGATCTGATGTCTTCCCTTGGTAGAACTGGTGAGGGTCTGATCCTTGCATGTTTAGTCCATTAATTAGGTGGATCAATGCTGGATCCACAATGATGCACCTATCTAGCTAGAGGTAACCTCCATGGTAGCATGACAGAAGGAATTTAACACACACATTAACCTCCTGATGTTTGCTGAAGTGGGGTATCTTCATCACGTTTAAGATCATCAATCTCATGATCTCCTTAATCCATGGTTGGAGAACTATCTTGGGATTCTTCCCAGTCATCTTCTTCAGGTACATATGCGGTGCGAGAATCGCATAGTTCTTTCGATCTCCAAGGTTAAAATCACTAATCTTGAGATATGGAATCAGTCCCAACTGAGGTCCAACTGTGCGTATCCCCTTCTGGAGGTACGCAGTGATGAGCGTGTACTCAAAATCACATGGAACATTATCATAGCTAACCGTGCCATCCAAATGCGGGATATAGTTGGGAAAGACCGATGTGATCTACTTCGTACTCTCCAGATCGATGTGGAGCTTGCTTCTTTTCTCAGTCGGGGTTCACCTAGACCAATGTACAGTCGAGGGGGATGCTTGCAATCCTCCAGTAGACGATGCCTAAATTCCTGTAGACATAACTTTCTCAGCCATAAGGTCTATTAAGATCTCCTCCACAAATTTCTCTACTGCGCTACATTTGCCCAACATGCACACTTGTGATCAAATAACTTGGGTACGTGAATAGATAGACAAGGCAATCAGATGAATGGTGAGGTTTAGAAAACTCATAGCGGTATGTGATAAATTATCTGTTAGCTTAGATATCTCAGTTTGCAAAAAGTGGTCTATGTGCGGCATTCGACGGATTCAATAATTCTTATTAGTCCTACATCCACTTATTAGTCCAAAAATTCTTTCTATGCATAGGAATAACATATCTTTCACTATCTCTATCAAATTTATTCAGATCAAATATTTATTCTAGCTGTGCCCTAGTTTTAAGACTAGGATAAAAGCTATCAAGCATATCTAGATTCATACTTTTGAACAAAAAATTTCCACTTATCTTACCTTTACCAGAGCACAAAGATTTAAGATCTTACCTCTTCTCTTCAGATCAGGCCTCTTTCTTAGCATAAATATTCGCAAGTCAAGTAGAATATTGCGCACTACAGTAACATATCTATGCAAGAGATTTCTATTTTCTTCAGTTCCCAACAATCACAGTTTCAGGTCTACAACAACAGATCTATGCACACAACTTTTTATTTTCTTTAGTTCTCAGCAATCATAGTTTCAGGTCCTGACAACAGAACCATTTGTTGGCATAGGGGAAGACCCAACGTTCAACTCTTACAACACACCAACAAAACCCTAAATACCGTCCCTTTCGGCAACACCTACGAAGCATCTAAAGTCTCACCCGAGGTAGAGGTATGGGGGTTTCAGGACTCAGGTGTCTACAACTTAGCTGGGACACACATATGTGATTACAACACTTACATAGCACTTAGCCAACAATATGTATTAATTTATGATTCCTACTCACATCGTAGATTAACCCTAATTACAGATCAGCACAAGATCTAACCCTTACAACCTCTTAGCACATAGCATAAGCTCAGATATAACATTCATTCACATCATAAGCCACTAAGAATTCATATATCTATATATCATACATCAAGAACAATGCACTAAGAAAATAGATACATAAACATCATAAACAACATTACACAAAGCAAAACAACACAAGATATACATGGTTCACCCGAGTGTGGGGCTACATCCACCAACTCTTCTTCTTCTTTATTAGTCTCCTTCAATCGTCTTACAGGCATAGAGCCACAAAGCTCACTCCGCACTGGGAAGGTGATCTGTGAACAACGCACTAGATCCACCTTCCTCAAAATCGGGTCACGACACAAAGCCTTACATAGTATGTGCACAAAGCCTCTTACAATCACTTACACTTAGCTCTGCAAGTCTTAACATACTCTAGTCATGCACTAAGCCAATGATCTCTTACACTAAGCCAATTAATTTCTTACTTACATCACCTAGATACTTATTTATACATTACAAAAAGGCCTAAGCATGGGTAAACCCATGGGATGACATCCCATACCCGTTACATAAACCCTAAAATCCCAAAAAGCTCACAAAAATGGGCGAGATCCTATGATCTCTGCTTCGCCTGGGCACTCCATCTCCGACCAGCCTGTCGAAGTCCCAAAAATGGTCAAACATGACCAAAATTTCCTCAAAACTTGGTCGAGGGCCAACAATATGTATGTTTTGAGAAGTGGCGTTTCCCGGCTTGTTGGTGGTCGGGGATGTTACAAATTAGTATCAGAGCTAAGTGAAGTCTATGATTAGTGGCGTTGCCCGACCTATTGGTAGTCAGGAATGTTACAAACTGGTATCAAAGACATGTTTTCAACACTGAGCCTAGATGGGCCATGTTAGTGGTTAACAAGACAAATATTTTAGAGTGAATTATTATCGAAAGGGACAAAATTTGAAGTTCAGAGAGTCTCTAGGTACAAGGAGTGCATCAATAGAGTCTTTGACTCAAAAATATTGAGAGAAATAGCTTGACGTTTCTCATAAAGGGGCACAAAGATCCGTTTCAAGGAATGCACAGATCCGAAAGTTGACTAAGTTTCAAAGAAACCCTCTAAGGAGAAAGGGGTTCGAGAAACGATGCTCAGGAGAGATAGCGGGAAGAAATATTCAAAGGGGGAGAAACTCTCAAGATTTAACGAGTTAACGACTAGGATTTCTTCAGGAGGAAACAGAGTCTCCCCAAACCTTCATATCTAGAAAATTTGCGAGGAAGTTAGCCGCGAGATCCTTTGGAAATATGTGAAGTAACAGAGTTCATCTTTGTCGTCGAACTTAGAGAGGGAATAAGTGGCGGAAATCCATGGACTTCGGGTGAAATCGTTTGAGAGAATTAGTGTGTGTTGAGACGAGAAGTTATGAAGCCTGAATCTCTGAAGCCCCAAAGAGCCGAAGTGGTCAGTCATGATGACATCACCTAGAGGTGACATGGAACTCTCCTATACCTACCACGTGCCCCCACCTAGAATGTTGTCATCTGTACTATGTGGGCCTAGAGGTTACATAACATAGTTAAAGGTTGGCGGACCCACACTGGTGTTGATCACGATACATCAAAATCGACGACCAAGAGGCATTGCGGGGACCTAAGTTGCATGAGAGTTAATTCTCCAAGGTGGTCCTGCAATACAAACCACGGTTTCACCGAGGGGTTACATGTCAACGTCAGAAGAATTTTCGGATGAAAGACGGGTTACTCCAAACCGTGGATGCATGCCCCCACAATTTGAAAAGTGTTAAGTGACATGGCATAATGACATCACCAAAGGTGACATGGAAGTGCTCAAAGATTAATGGTTCAGGGTGTTGGGGAGGTGTGGCTATGAAATCCTCCGAAGTCCCAAAGTCCCGAAGCTCCGAAGTCTCAGAATTCAGATGCATGAGGTTCCATAGTGACTGCTAGTTGTTGGATGCTAGGTAGATGTGGACGGTTGATCCACCCTACCTCACAAGTTCGGTAATCTAGAACTCTGTTAGGACCACATATTGTACCCTTTTTGCCCATACTTTTTGCCATTGTTATACCCTTCATCACTAATGTTTAGACTCATAATATCACTACATCTGATCATTCCAAGGTATATAAGGTCATTTCTCATTATTATATGCTTAATCTGATTTGCATAATACTTTACATTACTTTTCGACCTAGCCATTGATTAGAAGGGCATAAGTGTCCATATTTGCAGAATAGTATTCAAGGCCGATGCTGAAACACAGAACTATCAAAAGGCGCTGTTGAACTGATGCTGAAACACGGAAGCTGCTACACAGTCCATGCTGAAACACGGAGCTGCTACACATTCCAAGGATGCATGTGCCGAAACACAAAGAAGCTACATGGTTCGAGGATGCAGATGCCGAAACACGGAGCTGTCACTCAGTTCAGAAATGCAGATGTTGAGACACAGCGGAGATCACCACGAAGCTGAGACACGAGCCTTGACAGTTAGCAGTCAAGGTCGACACAGTCAAAGACGCGATTCACGTGGCTGAACAGCCCGTGAATCGCGATGCTGAAACAACATCAGCAGCTAGCGGTTACACCAGCCGTAACAGCAATGCCTCGTCAAAATTC
>JZKD02S0659791.1:306385-321789 GCA_000966675.3 Picea glauca
GAATTGAGCATACACAGTGCGCAGCTATCTTTGAAACAAAAGACTTCCCTGGGTTGATAATTTATGTTTCACTTGGTTGTTTGAAATTAATTAAGCAATTATAGTGACCAACAAACTCCATGGGGATTTTTGTGATGTTCTTTGAAAACTTCTGAAGCCAAAGGCCCAAAGTCCTGAATAAGCATCTATCGACTTAGAACTTGGCCACAACCCTTGGTCGCATCGGTTGGGTGCTAAGAGAAAGGGACTAGTGCCCGAAAATTATTGCAAAACAGAGCAGAGCTCCGAAAGAAAATGGAATCTAAAAGTTTTCTTTGAATCAGATTGGTTTATGAATACTGTGGAATTGTTAAGGACTGATGACCTGAAAAATTTCGGTTGACTACATATTGTGCTTGCAGAGTTAACAATTGTTAGAACCGAACTGAATTGCCGCAGAGTGTAGATAATGGAGGAGGCACATAATGCTTTCATTTCAGAGAATGAAGCTAAAGGAATGGATGTCCATTTGGGAGTTGAAGGATCAAACTCTAATGTGCATGGAGAAGAGATAGATAAGGAAGGAGGCATGATGAAAATCATTGAAAGATTACAAAAATAGGCCCAGACTCACCGAGGATATAACAGAAAGCTCATGAAATCTAGGGATCAACAGGGAGAATTCAACTTAAAGTTGATACAGATCTTGGAAAGAATCAGAAAGAAGTTGGATAAGGAGAGTGACTCGAGCAAAACAGGGAGTCGTGGGACCCCTAAGAAGAAAGGAAGATCAAGAAGCATTACCAGGAATCATCGTCACTCCCTGAAACATTCCAATAAGAGGGCACACAATATTTCAATCCCATCTCCTAATAGAAAGAATAGGAGATATGGATTGGATGAACTGAAGAGATAAATGAACAAGATTAAGCCTCATACTTTTGACAGAGAAAACAAGAAAGATGAAGATGCTGAGACATGGTTGTTGGGCATGAGGAAATATTTCCAACTGCAGAACTATTCTTCTCATGCAGAGGGAATAATTACCATTTACCAACTTAAAGTAAATCCATCCATATGGTGGGAGCAACTTGTGCAAGTACAACACATCAGAGAGAAGAATTTTACATGGAGGGAATTCAAGAGACATCTTGAAAAGAAGTACTTAACTAAGAGGTATTATGACAAGAAAATGAAAGAGTTCTTTGAACTCAAGCTGGGAAGTATGTCCATTGATGAGTATGAAAGAAGATTCTTGGAGTTGATGAAATATGTTCCCTTCATCAAGGATGAGACAGTTAAGATTCAAAGGTATATGAGTGGGCTGCCATCTTCCATCAGTGGCAAGATCCAAAATGATGATCCAAAAACTATGGAAGAAACTATAAGGAGATAAAAATGCTTATATGATCAACAAAAATAAAAGCCTACTTTCCAAAAATATCGGGAATACAAGAAGAAGTGTAAGAGGGAGAAGAGGAAAAAGGGAAACAAACCACCATTTTTCAGGAATAGCCCTCAAGTTCATCCATGTTTTAGAGAGCCCAGAAAGGCTGAAGTAGGTGGGCAAATGCCAAGACATCCACCTATGGAATGTTGGGGTTGTAAAGGAAATCAAAGGTACACAGATTTCCCCATAGAAATGACAAAGTGAGGGATGTCCACAAGGTTCAAAAAGCATAAACAGTGGAGGAAAATACCAAGGATCTACGCAACTTTGGAAAACAAGCAAGCAGAATATTAGTCACATATTATTGAAGTGGAAGGTATGATAAACAACCAACCCATTACTATTTTAATTGATTCAGGAGCTAGTCATAGTTATATAGATCCTAGAATGGTGGAAGTTTTCATTTTCCAATAAGAAAGCATGGAAAATATTGGTTAGTGTAGCTAGCTATAGGAGACAAGAGAAAGGTTGTTGAGTTGGTTAAGTCATGTGCAATGGACATGAATGGACTGAGTGCAAGGGTTGAATTGAACATATTACCTTTAGGTTCCTATGACTGTCTAATTGGGATGGATTGGTTGGACCAACACCATGCCATATTAGAATGTCATAACAAGGCATTCACTTGCCTGTATGAGGAAGGAAACCCAAGGAAAGTGCAGGGAATCCCAAGGGAAACAACTCTCTGAGAAATCTCAGCAATGCAACTGAAAAAGTGCTACAAGAAGGGATTTCAAGTATTTGCAGCCCATATGGAGGAAGAACCTAAGGATAAGGTGTCAAATATTGAAGACCATGTAGTCTTGAAAAAGTGCTACAGGAAGGGATGTCAAGTATTTGCAGCCCATATGGAGGAAGCACCTAAGGATAAGATGTCAAATATTGAAGACCATGCAGTCTTGGAAGATTTTGAAGATGTATTCAAGGAGGTACCAGAACTACCCCCAAAGAGAGATATTGATTTCTCTATAAACTTGATGCCTAGAGAAACTCCAGTGTCAAAAAATCCTTACAAAATGAGTACACTAGATCTGAAAGAACTGCAATTGCAGCTTGAAGAACTTCTGAAGAAGGGGTATATACGCCCAAGTGTGTCACCTTGGGGTGCCCCGATCTTGTTCATGAAAATGAAACATGGGAGATTGAGATTGTGCATCGATTTCAAATAGTTGAACAAGGTGACTATTAAGAACAAGTATTTTTTGCCAAGGATCGATGATCTCTTTGATCAGTTGAAGGAAGCCAAGATATTTTCAAAAATAGATCTCAGGTAAGGGTACCACCAAGTAAGGATAAAATATGAAGACATCAGCAAGACCACCTTTAGAACAAGTTATGGTCATTATGAATTCACAGTGGTACCATTTGGGTTATCAAATGCACTCGTTTTTTTCATGTTCCTAATGAATGGTGTATTCAGAGAATATCTAGACAAGTTTGTCATAGTCTTTTTGGATGACATCCTGGTGTATTCCAAGTCAGAGGAAGAGCATGAACATCATTTGAATATGGTGTTGTAGGTGCTAAGAGAGCTGCAAGTTCTCATTTTATCAAAAGCAGACCCATTACTTGGGACATATCATTTCAAAGGATGGGATAGCCATGGATCCTGAGAAGATAGAAGCCATCAGAGAATGGTCACTGCCAAAGAATGTGAAAGAAGTCATATCCTTTATGGGTCTACCTGGTTATTACAGAAGGTTCATTGCAGGATTCTCAAGGATATCTCACCCCATCACTACCTTGCAAAGGAATAAGAAGAAATTTCAATGGATAGAAGAATGTGAGAGAATCTTTCAGTAATTGAAGAAGTTGTTAACCAGTGCTCCGATCCTGAGGACTGCAGACCCGAATGAAGATTTTGTAGTGTGTACAAATGCATGCAAAGAAGGAGTCAGAGGATTCCTCAGTCAGAATGGGTTTTTAATATGTTATGAGTCTAGGAAACTGAAGGATCATGAAAAGAGCTATGCAACTCATGATTTGGAGTTGGCAGAATTGTGCATGCTCTGAGTAAATAGAGGCACTACCTCATGGGAAGAAGGTTCGAAATGAGGACAGACCATAATGATTTGAAGTATTTGTTTGATTATCCAAACTTGAATGATAGGTAGAGTATATGGTTTGAATTCCTTTGTGAGTACGACTTTGATATCGATCATATCAAAGGAAAGGAGAAAAAAGTGGTTGATGCTCTCAGCAGAAGAGTGCATGAACTACATGATATGACCATTAGCATTATGAAACTAATATTAAAGGAATAATTTTGGAAGCTAAAAATGCAGATTTGAAGTACTTGGAATTGGTGGCAAAGCTACAGCAAGGTAAGATGATATAGAAAGTGGAAGATTATAAATTGGAAGTTGATGGAACACTCTTGTAAGAAAACATAATTTATGTACCTAATTCCCAGGAGTTGAGAATTATGATCTTGAAAGAAATGCATAATGTGAATTATGTTGGGCACCCTGGATATTAGAAAACAATTGCAACAGTCAAGATCCATCACTTTTGGCTAGTCATGAAGAAGGAAATTACATAATACATCACCAGATGTATGGAGTGTTAGAAGGTTAAAGATGAACACAGACACCCAACAAGGTTTCTACAACCTTTACCCATTCCTTAGTGGAAGTGGGAAGTGGTGACAATGGATTTCATCATAGGGTTGTCCAGAACTAGCAAGTAGCATGATTCCATCATGGTGGTGGTGGATAAGCTTATGAAAGCTACCCATTTTATTCCATTGAAGAATACTCACAAGGAAACTAATGTTGATGATACCTATATGAAGGAATTAGCACGATTGCATGGTATTCCCAAGACAATTGTGTATGACAGAGACCCGAAATTCACCTCTAAATTTTGGAAAGGGTTATTCAAAGGGTTCAGAATGAATCTAAACTTTAGCACAACCTATCAAATTGATTCAGATGGACAAACAGAAAGAGTAAACCAAGTGATAGAATATATGTTAAGGATGTATGTGATGGATAAACCATCTAAATGGGAAGATTATCTACACTTGGTATAATTTGCCTACAACAATGGGTATCAAGCATCATTGAAGATGAGCCCGTTTGAAGCACTTTATTGCAGAAAGTGCAACACCCCAGTAAGCTGGGATAACCCAGTTGATAGGGAAGTGGTTGGGACAGAGTTGCTTAAGGAAATGGAAGAACAAATGCTGAAGATTAAGAAGAATTTGAAGGTTGCCCAAGACAGGAAGAAAAGTTATGTTGATAAGACCAGGACCCACAAGGAGTTTAAAGTTGGGAAACTGTTCCAAGTTGGAAGCTAGATATTGTGGGCCATTTGAAATCCTAGAAAGGATTGAACCAGTTTCTTATATGATTGCATTTCCTACATCCATGACTGTACATAATGTGTTTCATGTTTTATTGCTTAAGAAATATATACCTGATCCTAATCATGTGATTGATTGGAATGTGATTCAGGTGGAACAAGAAGGTGTCTTGCAGGTGCATCCAGTGCGTATACTGGATTGGAAAAGAAAGCAGCTCCAGAATCGATCCATAGAGATTTTAAAAGTCCCGTCGACCTAGTATGGTCTTGAGGACATAACATGGGAGTATGAATATGCTATGTGGGCAGGGTACCCGCATATTTTGAAGATTTTGGAAATATTCTTGTTCTTGTGTGAATGAGTTTCATTGAGGGCAGTGCAAAAATAAGGGGAGGGGATTGTAATACCCCAAGTCCAAGACCCTGCTGAATTGTAATTATGTTTATAGGATGGTGAGCCGAGTGGTTATAATCTGAGAAACTTATGTGTTTATTAGTTTGGTGTGTCAAATGCCAAGGCCAATGAGGATGATTTTGTATATGTACTTACTCACATCATTAATAAAATTACAGTGTTGCATGTAGACCGACCACTAAGAAGAGTTATGGGGGAATAATCTCCACTGGGTAGGGTAAGGGAAGGGGGCCAAAGTTTCTAGGCCTAGGGGATAAGCTAGAAGGGCTTACCTCTAAGGAAATAATATTTTATTATTATTTCCCAAAGGTTATGGTTGACTTAATTCGTGTTGTCCTAAGTTCCTGAGAAAAAAAGGAACAAGGTATGCATGCAGTTGGTGGTTTTACTCTAGTTAAAATATATGTTTCATTTCTGTGCTTAATTATGTATGTTATGCATGTTTGCGTTTATTGAAATGTATCATGTGTTCCATTTCATGTGGAATTACCATCAATTCCATTTGAATATGTATGGTAGTAGTAACTCTGTGTTAATAGTTTTAAGATTCATTAAAATGCATGTAATATATATATGTATGTTCCGATAAGTGGCGTTGCACGACCTGTTGGTGGCCATGGACGTTACAAATTGGTATTAGAGCTAAGTGAAGTCTATGATTAGTGGTGTTAGCTTTCCTGTTGGTGGCCAGGGACATTACAAATATCATCAAAATTGATTGAATAATTTAGATCGTCTCCATCCCTGTTATTGATTCTGAAAAGATCCTAAAAACCCAGATCGTGGATTCCTAGATATGACTGATGGTTCTATGACATCTATAGATATGATAAAACAACTATATATCCTAAAATACGAAGTGGGTTTTAGATATTTTTGGTAAGCATGAGCATCCCTATGTCATAAATCTCTGGTCAAAATTTCATCCAGACCCAGATCATGGATTTCGAGATATGGCTGGTTTACTGCAGAAAACAAATTTTCTTGAGTGTCTCACCCTAGAAATGAGAATACTGAGAGAAAGTTGCATCCTAGTGAAGGATACAGTGTGACTATGTCGCACCTTTGTTGTGGATAGGCTGCGTCGATTTCGAAAAATTAAATTTCTCACCTTGGTGAAGAATACAGTGCAACTATGTCGCTCATTGGTTATGGATAAGCTGCGTGGATTTCTGAAAAATAAATTTTCTTAAGTTTGAGTGTGACTATCACACCCTAGAAATGGATAAACTACATCGATTCCAATTTTTTCACCTTTCGATAGGGATAGGATGTGACTTTGGAGGAAACTAGGTTTACTCAATAATTAAATCCTCTTTCTCTGTTCTCTGGCTTGTCTGGGTTTCTCCAAGCAGCTTGGCTCTGATACCAAGTCAATGTTTCATGAAAACTTGCATAGGAGACCTTGCTAAATAATACACAAATAAATCTTATCAAGAAAAGGAAGAGAGATACAATATGAATAATGAGAATCAATGTATATTATGATCTATTCAATGAGTGAGTGATATTCACTCATATAAGCAATGACATCCTATAATTAAGAAAAGAGAAAAAGCAGTGAGCTGCAGTGAGATTTTATTAGGAATGCATGCATAATAGTGATGCTCTAAAAATAGAAAGTATAAAATAGAACTAACTCTAGTGAGCTTCAGTAGAAAATAGTAAAGTACGAAAAATCTCTAGTACACTCCCACTGAACTAATGAGTCGGAAATAGAAATATCCAACAGGGGAAGCGTACAAGCAAGATATACGAGAGGTTTTTAAGCTCATGTTGTTGGACACCCTTGTAACCCCAGTTGGTACCCATTCGAGTGGTAGTGCATTATATAACACCTATATACGGATTAGCCTAGGTATCTTGAAACCCACTATAGATCAACTAATCAATCTCATGACTGTTATAGTGCCAATGAGAATAGGACTCGAAAAGATAGTCTCTATTACCTGAGAAATTGAGTAGTACGACTAAGGGTACAGTCTAGCCTCCTTAGTTGATGCCCTGAGATATTGGGCCGAATACTACGTTTCGACCCCGCACATATATCAGAGAGCTATATAATATGGAAAACCCTTATTTGTAGGAATCCTGAAAATCCTAACCCTTGGGACAAAAACAAAACAGAAAAGAAACAAAGATTTTTTTTTCGTGCTACCTTGCCTCTTGCATTCAAGTTGCAAAATTACTACACATTTTTCTTGTTAAGAATTTGTGTATTTTGACATTGTAGTATTATTCAGATCAGAGTATAACTTCGTAGGAGTGAAAAAAATAGGTCTAGGGCCTTCTCGCACCCTTATTTGAGACCTATCCCATTGGATTCCTCTTTTCATACTGATTTCTATGATACCTATAATTTTTACCTTTTTTCCCCTTGTAGACCCATACCTTCCTGAAACCCTTATTCCCCACTTATTGCATCAGTCTCCTCTCGCTTCCTTGATCATAGTGGTATATATCACTTGTCTACTTTTTGTCTGTGGATCCACCCCTCATACCCTCATGGATCCTACCCACCAAGAAGAAACCAATTAGAAACTAAGTACTGACCTTACTACCCTTCAAGCCCAAGTAAATAAGGACATTTCGACCATTCATGGAAAAATGGAACTTATCCAAGAATAAATCGATAACCAAATTTGTGAATTCCATTCCTCTCTACACCAATTCATGAAAAAATTCCAGGGTCCTTCCTCCTCTGACTCACCTATCTATACTGAAGGTGTTGACTCCAACCAACCTCTACACTCTCATTCTGACTCCCTACCTCGTGACCACGATCTTCCAAGAGTCAAGGTAAACAAGTTTGACAACTTATATCTACAATATTGGGTTACTCAGATGGAACACTATTTCTCCCTGCATGGTATCACTAATGATTTAACCAAGCTTTGTTATGGAATTCTCTATTTGGATCCAGAATGATGGAAATGGCGTTGAAATGCACACCAAGGGTATGTTCCTTGGTCACAATTTGTCTGAAAACCACCATTTAGGATGTCTGACCAAGTTGAAACAGTCTGGAACAATGGAATATTTTATTGTTTCCTTTGAGCACTTGGATTTCCGCACGGAGGGCATGATAAATGATTTCCTCCAAGAATGGTTTGTCAGTGGCCTCAAGGATGAAATCAGAGCTTAGGTCATCATGGCTCATGATCTGGATTTTATGAGCATAATGAAATGACTACAGATTATTAACAGATGATTAAAACAGAATAACATAGATACAATAAAATCGGTTTCTATTCAATAAGGAAATAAGTTGAAACTGTAAAATGCAGCAGAAAACAAGCTTGCTAGAATGGTGGTGACTTATCTCCTAGAAGAGATATGACACAAGAACAATGGTTACAATGAGGCTCTGAAGGCATTTTTACAATAAAAAGGAATGTAAAAAACCCTAGACATCCAAAAACCTAAGCCTAGGAGATGAAGCACCAAAAGTCATGTGGGCCCCGTTTGGGTAAGTCGGTACATCAACTTCCTGGGGTCGTAACGTTTGCATACAATATTCATTTGACGTGCTCAATACCTCATTAGAAATATATATCTGAGGACTATAAATTTTGTGTGAGAAGCATCGAAGAAATTTTCATTTTTCTCCCTGTTTTCCCAAAAAACTTTGGTTAGGACCTCAAAACAGCTCTGGAAGTTTAGGACCCTAAAAACTGCTAAAAATACCAAAATTGTTAGAAAATTGTTTTGAACCAGTTGAAAAAGGTGGGTGGCCACCAATATCCACTTGGATCAATCCTCCCCCCTTAGGAAGAAATGGTCTCCATTGCATTGAGTTCCCCCATTAGATGAGGAACTTTATGCTGAATTTGGCCCCAGGTGAGCCACTTGCCTTGGTGTAGGAGATGCCCTACTTTGACGACTCAATAAAGTTGGATTCTTTGTTGTCAAGTGCCCTTGATCTATGTGTCCACAATCTGATAATTGGATGCCTGTTGTATGTAGTTGGGGTTGAGATCTGTTGGTTTCATTTGTTCTGCTACTTCTAAGGTGTCCAATAATGGTGGAAAATAAGGCCGAAGGAGATCCACGTTGAACATTGGGTGCAAGCCAAGGAAAGGAGGAATGTTGAGCTCAAAATCATTATCCCCCACAACCTTGGTGATGGTGTACAACCCGTAATGGAGTGGGAGACGCTTAGGATGGGGTCTTGTAAGGCGTTCTTTATGCAAGTGCAACAAAACTTTGTCACCCACCTGAAACTTATATGGCGTCGGATGTTGATCATGGAAATGATTGTACTTGTCATTGGACTTCTGTAGGATATCTTGAACCTGTTGGCAGATGTGTTATATCTTCTCAATGTATTGAGTGGCTTTGTTAGCTTTAGTTGGAGCAGGATATGAGTCAGTTGAGGTGACCGCAAGGGGAAGTGCAACATCTATGGGACCCAATGGTTGGAATCCTAGCCCCATATGAAAGGTGGTGGTTGGTTGAGCTATGAAGGGCTCAGTTGTAGCTATGTTGGACATAGGGAAGGATCTCATCCCATCTGCGAGGATGCTTGGAATTATGCATGCACATGATATGCACAATCATTCGATTTACGAACTCATTTTGGCCATCTGTCTGGGGGTGGAAGGCCATGGACTTGGTGAGCTTGGTGTCCATCGGTGACTAGAGCCTCGACCAGAATGTGCTGAGAAATCGACTGTCCCAATCTGAGACAATGGTTTTTTGGATTCCAAAATGTACCCATACTCATTCAAATAAGATCTTGGCAATGGCCTCTGTTGTGATGCTCTTCTTGCAGGCAACCAAAATCGCCATCTGCTATAGTGGGAAAACCCCCCTATGGAATACACTAGGATTCAACATGTAGGCAGACCTAACCATATAAAGTCTCCTACTTTTTAACAACTACCCCAAATACACCCCACATTCATGCATAAAACACAAGGTAAAAATATCTGGTAACTCTACCTTGAACTCTGCGTCCGGTGTCTATCCTTTTGCGTTTGGTTGTTCCCTGACTACAAGTCTCCTCCCAGGGACAAACTCCATTCATAAACATACAAACAAATAACTACGAACATGCATCTTATATATGAATTAGTGGGTTAGATGTCATAATCAAATATAAATCAAACATAAAGATTGAACACATCATATTCAAGACAGAAAAAGTATTCCTTTTTATTAATCTCACAAAGTTACTTACAATGAGATCAACGACTCCTCCTCGAACCTGGTCCGGGATCCTCTTCACCAAGCTCCAACTATGCTTCCACATATCTTTCTCCTATTCATCTTTCTCTAGGGAATGGTTTAGGCTTGCAATGGTGGAAAAAGGCAAGAATAGGGAATTCTTGCTCAAAACTCACAATGTGGCTTCAAATTCATGGGGCAAGGGGGGAAAGTGAAATGGGCAGAGTTTTACTTCTCTTATGCTTATTGTTGGAATGAGACCCAAAAACCTCCTTTTATATGACAAAAGGATGGTTATTCGGTTGGGTGATAGGCTATAGGTGGTGGGACAGTTGGAAAACTACCCAATAGCTCGTAATCTCAACGAATTCCTTGCAACTTTTTAATTTTTACAACTTTTGTGATTATACGTGGGCTGAAGTGGTGAAAATAGTGTACATACACGAGCTGTAGTGGCGAAGAAAGCGTGTGTACGCGGGCAGTAATGGTGCAGGGCACATACATCTTCAAAATTATGGTTTATAAGAAGAGCTACCAGTGATGGCTTGGAAAAAATAGTAAGTGAGATGGCCTGATGCTAGGTATGCATGTATAGTGAAATTTAGGGTTATAACAGATGCCCCATAATGTGTGAGTTCAGAAGAGCCTCTGATGGTCGAAATACATTACAAATATTCACCAACGTATGAAGCGAGGGAGCCTAGGACCAAAGTTCAGGAGGTTCCATCTGCAAAAATAATAATTGTCTCACTGAGGCGGTCATACCCATGCTCAGATTGAAATAAATCATGGCTTCCAATCACTGCAGATCCATGTCATATAACTATATAAAGTGTAGTTGCAAGTAATACACAGTGGATCTACATCTCAAAATCAAAGATATACATGTATAGTATCCATATTCAAGAATCCAAATGATGCCTTATGGATGGAGATCAGGCCTTTAGAGCTCGAGCAACAACTTCAAGATCTTCAAAACTTGGGTAGGAGTGTAATTTGAGTGTACGAATTGGCTACCTAGAGGTCTTCGACGACTCATCGGGGAATAGACAAGGGGATCTCGGTGATCAGGAAAAGAACTCCGATGATTTTGAACAAGGATTTGATTGGACATTTGGGGATGGTCGAGCATGAGGGCAAGAGAAAAACTACAAAGAGGCCGACTCAAGTTGGGAAAAAATTTTGTTGGAAAATAGTACGACAGATGATTAGACTTAGGAAACATGACATTGACATAAGTTCACAATGCAAAAGGCAATGCAAAATCTCTGTGTGTTTGGAAGAATAACCAAACAGAGGAGGACACAACACTATGTAACGAGAACATCTTCCTAAGGTCATATTAAATCCCAAATCTTGACAAACAAACGGAAGGATGTGCTTTGTCCAAGGGTGACTCATTGTGCTGCCATAAAAAGAAAATACTTTTCCCGTCCTCTTTTTGGGGTATATTTGATTTTTTTGTCGTTTTCAATAATGTTGGAAATCTTGAAAAAGAATAAAATAATGCTACGTTACAAAGGAGGAACAAGTGTCGCAAAGCATACTAGTTCCAAGTGCAAGGAACACACTAATGCTCATAGCAAGGCGACACATATAGGGAAAGGACACTCGACAAAAATCCTCCATGGGTCAAGATGCAAAGGCAAAGTGCTACAAAGATTGAGTATAAGGCATGCTTCAAAGGTTCAGTTGAGAGCAACATGGAGCCGAAATTAGGCCAAAGACACAGGGATGAAAATCAATTAATAGGATACAATGATAATGTCCTTCAATGTAATTTTAACGAGCCCAGAGAAGGTAAACTCAGTGGTTTTTCATTTTTAGAGAATCTAAAAAAGTGCAAAAGAAGACTCCAGTGGGGTACCTTTTTCGAAGGTAGTCTAGTCGGTTCGAAAAGGGGTAAAGTAGCACCGAAACTACATCTATTAAAGACCATTTTAACAAGTGTGACATAGATAAGATCACTCGACAATCTTTTCAATTTTAAGGAGTCTGAAAAGAGGTTAACTATGGACTCACTGCCTTTTTCTAGATTTAGTCTCCCTAGACTGAAAAAGTAAAATTTGTTGAGGAGAACTCTCCCGGCGAGATGAATCTCCCGAGGTGTACCTTTTTCCTCCTTAATCTACAGGCCATAAAAATGGGTAAACTCATGCCAGTAGATGTTTTTTTGAACCAATTAATGAGTGTGAAATAACAAGGTCACTCGACGATCGTTTCAATTTTAAGGAGTCTGAAAAGAGCTTACCTATGGACTCCGTAGGGGATGTTCTTCTTGACCAATTTAACGAGTGTGAAGGAACAGGGTCGCTCGACAATCTTTTCAATTTTAGGGAGTCTGAAAAGAGATTAACTATGGACTCTATGGGGGTTCCTTTTTCATAAATTTAGTCCCTCAGGCCCGAAAAAGGGTTTAAATTATACCTGAGAATACTCTTCTAGTGAACCGAAGTTCCTAGAGCATACCTTTGTTCGTAAAATTGACCATTTAGACTGAAAAAGGGGTAAACTACCATCAAACATATGTGCCTTCGAATTTTAGTTTGGTGAGCATGAAGGACAACAAGATCGCTTGACAATCTTTTCATGTTTAAAGAGTCTGAAAAGGGCTTAAAATAAGACTCATTTTTTGGGAGTCTCAAGGGTGAGGTCAAGAGTGATAACATATTAGACATATGAGACTCAAATTTGTAATCAGTACAAGACTAATAAGGACTCCCAAGCCTAAAGTCATTAATCACAGCATGGACACCAAAAATGAAACCAGGATCTACCTAGGGCATCCATGTGGAGGTAGGCTCTACCACCAAATTACAACACTTTTAAAGCATCAATGATGGTTCTATGTCACAATTCTATGGGATATACCCTATGGCAAAGAGAAAAAGACAACGAGATGCAAAAAGTGGAGGTGAAAACCTAACTTAAATGCACAAAGTTGGAAAAAAGACTTTTTACCGAAGGACCTTTAAAATTTACCCATCTCCCAAAACATTTTCCAAACCAAAAGTGAAGTATATCGTAACATCCAATGAGAAACTCAAGAACCATGTTAAATGATTTTCAAGCCAGAAAAAACAACAAAAAGGTCCAAACAATGATAAAAAGAGCCAAAAACGTCTATAAATAGAAGCTGGCAGCACATTATCACCATTGCAAATTGAGAATTGACCAAAAAGCCAAAAACACCCCTTTGCTAAAAGAATTGATTCTGTGAGCTTCAAAGGATGAAACGAACTTCTACTCAGACCAAGTAAGTACAAATCAACCCCTCTTGCATTTCAATACTTCTAATTTTCATTTATTTTGGTCTTTGGGGGGACACACACCTTTAAAAAAGGGTGTCCCTACATGTACGTGGGTTGTCCAACAACAACCCCTGTATGCCCGTGGGAAGAAAACAATCTTCCCGCGTGCATACGCGACTGTGTCCAAGACAACCCACGTGCACCCTCAAAAAGGTAGAAAAATAAAAAATGCAAGAGATAACTTCCTCCATGAACTTGTTTGTAACAGGTTGTATGTCCACTGGAGAGAGAGGGAGCATGAGGATATAGATATCTTGGTCGATGAGGACCTTGCAGCTATAGCCGCATTGAGACAATGCAGGTTGTGGAAGTTCTTTTGGTGTCCATTCATGAGGTCACAACCCAGGATGCAAAATGCCTTGGTATATTATTGGCATCCCGATGATGAGGCATTTATGCTCAAGGGGTAGTCGTTGACTCCAATGAATGAAGACATTTACTTTCTGACTGGCCTCTCGAGGAGGGGTGAACCACTCAACTTGTGTGTGTTTTCCCCCCAGGCCTCACAACATTGTTGAGTTGATTGAACTACATTGTGAGGTCGACATTGAGAAAGTAGGTTCTCAGGTGCTAATCAACAAGATTACCAACCTATCACTGAAAGTGATAGTTTTACTCATTGGGCAGATCATTGGATCCACATATTTACATCAGGCCTCCTGGGCGCACATGCATTGTGCAGTGCAGTGCTTGAATGCATGAATCTTTGACTGAAGTACAACCATGATAGACTGCATGAAGAGACAAATCACCGAGTGTCACGGGTGGAATAACAAAAAATTTAGGTTCAGGACCATTCTATGCTCGTTCATTTTTGAGAGGGTACCCAGTCTCAGTCCATGAGAGACAGTGTGGGGGCATGTGGCCTTCATCCTGGTAGTGTGTAGCTGGGCGACATTGCTGCCATGACAAGGGGGTAGAAGGAAATAGATTCCTTTGATGACACCTTTTTTGACTGGTGGGCATGACATATTTTAGCAATAGAGGACTACCCCTATGTTTGGATCAAATTTTCCAAGGATCCAGACATGCCCGTACCTCCTAGAGATGAGCGAGGAGAGATGGGTATGTTTGTTACTTTTAAATTTATTTAATTTTTAGTTTATTTTTATATATATCATTTTTATGTGTACCAGAGTAGCTGACAACTATGTATCTGTTATGTATAGATGTGGGACCTGTGCGTCCAACAAATTTTGCAAGGAGTAGGAAACGTTCTCGACCAAAGGAAACACCAGTAGCAGTTTTCAGACCAATATCAGCACCAGTAGGGGGACCTCTAGCTGGAGAGGCTAACAGAGTGTTGAGACAGGTGGAGTGGAACCTCACTGCGCTCACTCGTACAGTGCCCATGGATGAGATCAAGGATCTCCCGCCATCTATGTAGCCTTATGTAGTTGGGGTGCCATGTGTTAACTCCCAAAGTAAAACCGTCTTTTCGGTTGAACTTTGTAGAGGATATCCTAAGCTATTGGTCGCATGCATGCTAAACTAGTTTTCTGTTTTCATATTTCAATAAATTTCTTGATACTTGGTTTATTCAAAAGGTGCAAAAAGGAGACTTTCGGTGGTTTGGGCGAGCCCCCGGCGTGCTCATTAACCACCGAAAACGTTTGATTTCGTTAGCAGATGGCCGATTTGAAATACAAAGCAACCGCTGAAAGAGTTTGGTCGAGCAAAAAGAAAGCTCGTGCTTTCGCACGAGCCATGTGTCAAAACGCTGAAATGATTGAAGTTTCAAACCGCCGATTAGCCCGCATTGGAGGACATGATG
>JZKD02S0659791.1:321799-380864 GCA_000966675.3 Picea glauca
TAGCTTTATTATCAGTCTCTTTAATTGTTTATTGAACCCTGCTTTGCACTGGTTTGTAAGCAATCATTTCTCCACCCACTTAAAGCTACCTCACTGTTAAACCAATCTTGGAGAGAACTGTTTATTTGTTTATCATTTTGATGTCTAAATGCTATAAGTTGAATTGAATTATCCTATTGATCCATCTCTGAAAAATACAAAAAACATCCGTTTCTTAAGTTACCAAGCACCTCTAGAGATCTGGGAGAACATGACCAGATCATTCTGGAAGCCATTCGGCATTGTAAAGATGTACTATTAAGCTTTCAAACGGAAATAAAGAATCCTACCTCATAGAGAAAATGCCCAGAGAGGTAGGCAAAGTTGTGTCGAACTCCGTTATCAACCTGTGCATTATGGTTTGCTGTTTTTCATTGCATTTCAGATTTGCGTATATATCTATGGCTGTATAATTCATTTTCTTTTCCCGTTCTTTCATTAAGTTTCCCAATGGTCAATTAATTCATGCAAATTAAAAACTCAACCATAAGTCATTTCGAAAAATCCTAACGGATCAAGTGGTATCAGAGCTAGTTGACGTTTGGATTTGAGTTTTGCATGTTAACCAGGGAAGAGCACATCTCAAGGAGGAAAATGGCATCTACAGGAGGACTTTCTCAAGATGAGAAGGAGTTCAAAGATTCGGTGTTTTCCATGGCCGAGATGGTGAAGGTGTTGTATGAAGACTACTTGGAACGAAAGAGCACGGTTCAAGAGAAAGCTTCAAATAACAACAAAGTAAAAGAAGCATTGAAGGAAGTGCCTTCTACATCTGTTTCAGACAACATATCTGAGGTATGCAGTGAAGGTTTCTCAACCAATTTTCCTCATTCTCATCAAGTTGGTTTTGGTGAATTCGAAAAACACACAAAAGGTGTAGGTTTGAGAATATTAACCAAGATGGGTTATGAAAAAGGAAAGGGCCTTAGACGTTGAGGTCAAGGCATTGTGAATCCTATTGAGTTTGAGGAAAGGCCTCGATACTTAGGATTGGGATATGAAAGAGGGGACCTTGGAGAGTCTTCCAAGACGGGTTCCAAAACTTCGGAAGCAAGTGATGCTTCGAATGGCCAACTTAAGGCATTGCAAGAACACTTCACAAAAGGAAATGGTGCATCACTTCAGGGTTGTGATAGTGAATGCAAGTCGTCTCCAAAGAAAGGTGAAGATCAACATGGAAGGTATAATGGTCATGTTTTTGTTAATTCTCCTTTTGATTATAACAAGAATAATCAAGTAAACCGAAACTTGTGGAAACTTTATCCATGTACTTATTGTCATTCACCTAAGCATTGTGTTGCCAAGTGTTGGAAGAGACAAACTTTGTACAGGAAACCTATGTCGACCAGGAAGGAAAAACGACATAAAGGTTCAAGTCCACAACTGAAGAAGGAGAAGGTTAAACAAGTCTGGATGCCAAAAACTCATTGTACGTTTTGCAGCAAGAGTGGACATCAAAAGGCTAGTTGTTGGAAGCTTAATCCGGAGCTTCGTCCCAGGAAGGCCAAAATGATTTTTCATACACCCACGAAGGAGGACGGATTACCAGCAAAGCAAGAAGAACACCGTGAAGGAAAGAAAGCAGTCACTTGGTTCTGCCAGAAGTGGATGTCTCAACTTCATTGTGTTTTGCTTCCCCTGATGTAATCATCTTTCAGAGACAAAGAGCAAGTCGGGAGGCCTATCCCAAGATTGTTGAGTGGTCAGTAACCTTTTGGGGACCAAAAGGTCTTATTGTTGGGAGGTGTGATCCGAAATCAGATTCAGAAGCCTGTTAGGGCATGAAAAATGCTCAAAAATGAAAGTGCTCGGAATCTGACGAAACCAACACCATTGCATCTGTCTCGTCTTCCTGATTCCGGTGGTATAATTTTTTTGTCAAACGGAGTCCATATGGAGAAGATATCGCATTCTGTCCGCCAAGCCAAACAGGCAAAATTTTGGATGCTGACTGTACCTGTCCGTATAGTCCGTACAGGACATGTGTTAGTCTGTACAGGACATGTGGTAGGTCCATACACTGACACATGGTAGGTTCCGTACAGGACACATGGCGACTCCAGGGAGTGCCACATGTCAGGCTGATTTGGCCTTTTCGGTGCGTAGTTGGACCAATCCCGAAGTGACACGTGTCACCACTGAAAGGGTGACACGTGGCAGGGTGACATCAGTAGCTGACGTGGTAGGCTGACATGACAAGTGACTGGGCGTACGGCAAGTGATGTGGAAAGGTATGGAAGATGACATGGCAAGGATGACGTGGCGTACGACGCACTGACGTGGCAGGTGACGTGGATGAATTATCAGTCGACGCGTGGCATTCATCGAGTGGATGTGAAGGTGCCACATGGCCCAATCACAGGCTGCCACGTGGCACCCCGGGTTTATCCAATGAGGGCTATATCAAAAGATTTTGGGGACCGGGGGATTCGAACCCCGGACCTCCACCTACGTCCATGCCTTAACAAAGCTTCCGATTGCCAATGAGCCATCATATTGAATCTTAATATGGAATGGTTTCGTATTAATTTAAAGTTGATTATTGTTGGGTTCGGGCCACGACTGGGCCGGGGCTTAGCCCCAGCACTTGGTCACGGTGGTATTACATATGACCCACATTTTACATAGTGCGCGGGAGGGGCTTTAACATATAGCCCATGGTTTTGGGCCTACGCGCCAATAACCCCAATGTGACCAGGTATCAACGCAGTAGGGGGCCAGCGCTTAGCCTTTGGGCTAGCGCTTGGCCTTATTACGTCCATGCGACCATTACAAGGGGGCGTACGCCCAGATTTGGGGGGCTTAAGCCCAATTTTCAACTACAATATAGTTTAAAAGTGGGTTTTGTAACCACTTTATGGTTTTTTAACTAATTAAAGCCATTATTAATGTAATTAACTCATAATTGGGAGTTATTGGGCTTTTTTAGAGCCTAATTCTTGGGAGGAAGTTGGGGATGAGAAACCAACTTTCCCACTATTTAACCAAGGCCATTTTGAGGCCATGGGGTCAGCTTTTGGACAGCTTTTGGACGGTTTTGGAGAGCAGATATGCTGAGGCAAAGCCAAGTCAAAGCCAGTTTGAGGCAAGGAAGCTGTTGAGGAGGAGATGCTGTCGGACGATTTCTGAGAGCTCGGGACATCCGTTTCAGGTGCCGTAAGTTGTGCAAGATTCTAGAGATCTGGGCAAACATGACCAGATCAGTCTGGAAGCCATTTGGCATTGTAAAGGTGTACTATTAAGCTTTCAAACAGAAATAAAGAAGCCTCCCTCACAGAGAAAAGACCCGGAGACGTAGGCAAAGTTGTGTCGAACTCCATTATCAACCTGTGCATTATGGTTTGTTGTTTTTCACTGCATTTCAGATTTGCGTATATGTCTATGGATGTATAATTCATTTTCTTTTCCCGTTCTTTCGTTAAGTTTCCCAATGGTCAATTAATTCATGCAAATTAAAAACTCAACCATAAGTCATTTCAAAAAATCCTGACAGATCAAGTAAGGTGATGAATTCTATTGCCTCAACCCAATCTTTGATGTTAACTCAGACATCATTTTTTTCTATAAGTGACTGCAATGATCAGTGACAATCTACTTCGGGATGTCGAACCTTGCTATTATCTGATTGAACAAAAAGAGAGTTGTCGTCTTGCCACCATCTTTGAACGTTGACATAGCTTCGACCCACTTTATGAAGTAGTCTATTGCTACTATGAAATAATGGTTCCCCCTGGATGAAGGGGGGTGGCATGTAGTATAAACAATCCCCCACTTAGTAAAGGGGCCAACTATAATGAAAGAAACATAGGAGCGGGGTGTGCCCTCATCTTTCGAGAAAATATTTGACACAGGTGGCACTTCTTGAATGATTCAATGCAATCCTTGATTAACGTCATCCAAAAGTAACTGGCTCGTAGAATATTTTGGGTTGTTGCCAACCCAGACAAATGACTACCACATGCTCCAATGTGGCAGTTGTTAAGCACTAGTTCTGCTTCTTCATGAGTGAGACATCGGTGGAGGATGCAATCTACACCTCGATGATACAAAGTGTCATAAATAATGAGATAGTTTTTTTCTTGACGCCATATACGTCGACACTCATCACGAGAAGAAGAGGCGGGGCACTTCAAAGTCCAGAGATAGACTAGTATATCTCCATACCAGGGGTATAAAGATGAAATCAGAAAGAGATCTCCTTTAATTGGTGATTCTTCAGGAGTAACATCACCTGACTCGACCAGAAGTTTCGAGATAATTTCTACAAAGACCAATAACTTCTTAGATTTCGCAGAAACAAAATCCAAATCCTGGAGGATAACAATCCATCTACTTATCTTTCCACCGATTACGGATTCCTGTCAACATGTATTGGAATAGATTCACAATGACAATGACGGTGGTCTTATGAAGCAGAATATAATGACAGAACCATTGGTCAGCGTGAAATACTACCAACGCAAGCTTCTCAATGTGGGAGTAGTTGAATTTTGGTCCAACCAGGCCTCAGCTCAGGTAACAAATCACATGCTCTTCAAGCATATCGTCTTCTTGAACCAAGACCATACCGATGGTCAACTCTGCAACAACCAAGAACAATAATAAATATTGATTATAATTGGGATCCCGGAGCAGAGGGGCAGACATGAGGGCACATTTCAATGTTTCAAAAGAGCATTGAGCAGCTTTGTCCCAATAGAAAGGAACGTCCCTTTTTAGTAAACACACGAACCCTTTAGTGATATTGGCATAGTTTGTGATAAAACGCTGAAGAAAGTTGGCTTTTCCCTATAAAATCTGAAGCTGAGGGACTGTGCACGAGGGAGGAAATTGAACTATCACCTCAACCTTTAGAGGATCGACCATGATCCTTGTTGTTGAAACTATGAAACCATAAAAGATGAAACGATTTCATGCAAAAGATGCACTTGTTTGGATTCAAGCGAATCCGATAATAGCAACATCTCTCAAAGATGAGTCGGAGGTGCGTGGGATGATTAGCTCTCTTACGCGATCGTGATGCTAAATCATTGAGATAGACCTCGACTATGTGTCTAAGATCGTGTAAATAAAAAGACATGGCCCGCTGAAAAGTGGCTCCATCATTCTTCAAGCCAAAAGGCATCTTCTGATAAGAAAATGTAGCCCATGGATAGATAAAAGTTGTTTTATGATAGTCTTTGAGCTTAATCTGTATCTGATTGTATCTCAAAAAACCATCCATGAAAGAAAAGACCTCACAACCTTCACATTCAACGACAATCTGGTCAATGAATGGGGTGGGGAAATTATCCTTTGGACATGCCTTATTCAAATCACGGAAGTCCATACATACGCGAATCATTCACTACTTTTTGTTGACCAGAATGGGATTTGACACCCATTGATTCAATTGAATAGGGTAGATGAAACCGGCTTTGAGAAGTTTCTCTATTAGGATTTACTGGAGGAAGATTCTGTTGGACCAGCTTAGCATTAAAATACGTCTTTATTTCATGTTCGATGATTCTTGGATCAATTCCTGGCATTTCCTCATAAGACCAGGAAAAAACATCGTTGAATTCCTTAAATAAATCTGTGTAGATTCGAATCTCCTCGGGGGAGCATTCCACTCCAATGAAGACATTCTCCATGATTCCAGGGGTTCTGGAGATGCCAATAGGTATCTTTTCATCGGTGGTTTCCATATTACCTTCGGCGTAAACTGTGTGCATATCCAAAGGATTGATAGGACAAGACCTACCTCCAATCATACTCAACACGAATTCACCTGCCTCAATTCTTCCTAACTCCGGGATAAAATAAGCTCTGTGATGGAGATCATCCTAGGGTTTTTCTAGACTAGTCAATGCCTCTATAATTGCCTTGTTGGAGGGCAAGACCAAGTCTAAAGAATTGGTAGTGGAAAGAGAAAATTGAGCCTAGGTAGGCTCGAAAACTGGATCTAACTCCTGTGTGGGAGTTGGATCAGGGTTGGCATAAGTTTGTTGGACTATAGAGTACACAGCCTCTACCAGGGACAAAGGCATGACCATGCCATGATTCCCTGTCCCTTCCATTGTGGATAATGGGGAAGGTGGAGACCACAAATTGTTAAAGTAAGTCATGTGGAATGATGACACTTGAAATATTTCAGCCTTAGGATGGTCAGGGACAACCTATATGAAATTGACATCACCAGATGGAGCTGGGTAATCGAAGGTACCCATCAAAGGTAGGCACAAACCAACCCCTACTTTGACGACATCGAGATGTGGATTATCAATCATCGGTACCATAGATGCCCCCGATGAAGAGTTAGGATGGGAGAAATACAACTAATCAATGGACATGATCCGACCCTCGTGTGGAAACAATAAGACCCAGAAAATTGTGGCGAACACTACATGCATAGCATAGGTCCAACTCCTTCCTAAAAAGAGGTTGTATTTGAGAGGCACATCGACCACTTAAACTTCAATGCACACGGTCTTTCCTCCTAGCTGCATGGTGAAAGAGGGAATGATTGCATGTGGTATGAAAGAACGACCATCGAAAGCAGTAAGAAGAGTAGGTGAAGGAGAAAAAACGGGTTGGCCAATGGCCTTCAAACACGCCAATGACATCATGCATGTCGGGGCATCATCATCAACCACTGTGTGGAAAATGTTCCGGATAAAAGATTTCGTGGTGTAAGACACTAATATCTGAAACATAACGTGGTATGGGAGACGTGGTTTCAAGTCGGTCGTATAGAGCATGATCATTCCCAGATTACAAGTCTCAGCAGATCCTAAGGAAACTAATAGATCCTTTCTCTGCGAAGGGCAGCTCTAGAGGAACTCCAAAGAAAACATTGTGCAAGGGGTTTGTGACAAATCCTCCACCACAGAATAGTTTTGGGAAGCCCTTGCGTTTGGATTGTGGGAAGCTTTCTTAAAAACCCCTTTCGGGATATGTGTTCTTCTCGATCTGGAGAGGAACAAATGGGTTTTCAGCTTATTTACCCTTCTCAAAAGTGTTTGGAATTCTGTAATCATGTGTCCTAGTCACTATGTGGGCATCACCTTTCAACATATAAACATTCAAGGTCGAGGGATTAATATATGATGAAGGGAGTCCCTGAATGCCCCCATCCATGTTCGTAGAGGCTTGAGTTAACTTTTTCCCATGTAGAAATGGGTTCGTTAACACAATAGGTTGTTGTTGCACCAATAACTTATGGGCCTCCACAAGCCGAGGGCACAGGTGAGTCAGGTGATCTTCTGTGAAAATCTTACATGGATACTTTGATTTTCTTTTCTTTGTGTTTGCCCCGCCAACATTATTGGTGGGTTTATTATCCCCCTTACCCTTATTTTGTTGTTTCTTCTTTCTGTCGGCCTGCTAGTTGGCCTTCGGGTTTGTTGATTACACACTATGTACATCTGACATTTGAGTAGGTGGAGTATGCGAACCAGTGGTTTTTCTGGTCGCTATCTGTTGTATCGACAATTTTTTCAATTGATTCGACAACTGATCAACGGGATTCGCTTGTGCTGAACCAATGATACCATTGACATGTGGTCCAGAATTCTATTTGGTCTTGTTAAGAATGGACCGTGGTGCATCTGGAAAAAATTCGTAAAGTAAACCAGACTGAGAGTATATCATTTCTAGTTGTTGATCTCTCATTATTTCTTCTTCCTCAGAAAACAATCTTGACATTGCAACTCCTTTGGATAATTGAGGTACCGAATACTTAAGGAACCACTCTAGCAGGAATGCTGGTGGAACTGGTACTTTTATCAAACTCTTATGACGCCACCATTCTTGGATGTGATCCGAGATATGGTCAGACTTTGTTTTCTCAAAGTTGGCGAGCAATTCAGTGTCAGCATCGTATCTCACAGGTAATTGAAAATGGTTTAGAAAAACCATTGCCAATTCGCCAAAAGTAGAGTATCTTGAGCGGTCAAGCTCGATGTACCATTTCGTGACACTCTCGATAAGAGTGCATTGAAACATATGCAACTGGATGGAGTCGTCTCTCAATGAGTTGGACGAGAACCATAGGTGAAAGGTTATCACATGATTACCTGGATATTCTTTAGGCTTACCTTCGAACTTTGGAATGTCCGAGGGAAACTTGGTCGGCATTGGAGGCCAACGCGGATTGTTACAAATTGGGTCATTTAACAATCTTGACAAGTCTTGCAAATGAAATTTTTTCAGAAAAGGTAGCTTAGGCTATTGAGTATGTACAGGAGGAAAGGAGGATGGAATTTGGATGGCACCAGGTTACTAGGAAAAGTTACACTGTTGACCAGGGTTCTAGTAAATACCATGGTCGTGGCCAGCGTACAGATACTGCGCTTGTTTAGACGTCATTGGATGACTCTCGTAATTGGACGTTGAGGGTTGGGAAGGGATTTCTCTCGACGTTGTATTCCAAAGGTTCTGGAAAGGGTTTCTCCCTGTCGATCCAACGGGCATAGGTATTGAGCCTTGCATGGGGTTCCATTAGCCATGGAAGGGGTTTCCCCCAGTCGACATCCCTAATGAGGGGATGGATCCCTGCAATGGATTCCAAGGTCCTTGAGAGGTGTTTCCCCCCTATGCAGGAATAGTACCCTACATAGGATTTTTTGATCCAAAACTAGGGATTCCCCCAGTCGAGATGACAACTGACGAGAATGCATTGTTACCAAATGCGTCGAACAAAGAGAACAACAAAGCACCCATCGTCACGGTGTTGGAAGAAATTCCTTGACTACCTGCTCCGAACAAGTTGTATTTCATGTTTGGCCAAACGGGTTGTTGGATAGCACCGCCTAGTGAGGGAGATGACGTAGGTATATGACCCCCACCATAAGGGAAAGTGTTATAGGGGGATAAGGTGCCCCCCATGGACCCTTGCAGAGGAGCATTACAGCTCCCTGTCCCTAGACCCATGGTCTGTAGGATGGAGTAAGAGAGGACATAATTTGTATCAAAGATAGGAATCCCGTACGAAAACGAAGAGCCTGTCGCACTCTGGGTGAACGGAGCAGTGATCGCTACCATAGATGAAATTGGACCACTTCCTAAAGTAGAGGTAGTCGAGACCATGGTTGTATGGACCGAAAAAGGTGGGTTAGGAGGCAGAATTCCCCCTGTAGTGGAAATTGTAGAGGGAGTGTGAGGACTCCCTAGCGAAGTAGCAACGTTTTCTTCCATTAATGCTTACAAGACTATTTTACGCTCACGCTGAGTTACCCTTGGGGGGACAACTTTTACCATGATGGGCGTCGACAAGTTAGTGATCAAAGGGTTATATGGCCTAAGGGCTTCTGCTCCAAGGTTAGAAAGAGTAGGCTCCTCTGGATGTGAGAGTTATTCTCTGGGGATGGCTCGGGTACAGTTTCCTGTGGTCCGGTTGCCTCAAATGACCTGTAATGTTCCTGACTTGGCTAGTCTAGGAAACATTTCTAATGTGTGTGTAGGAACAAAGGTTTAAAACATATAAATGATCATACAAATAATAAACGCAACAAAGGACTGCAAATTTTGTATTATGATATCTCTGTGGATTACAAAATGGCTGAATGTGGCTGAATAATTGACAACACTCGACTAGATCAACATACAAAGGATCTTAGCTAGAATACAAATAAGAAACTGTGGCTGAATAAAATAACAACACTTGGCTAGATCAAAATACAAAAGGATCTTAGCCGGAATACAAATAAGAAGCTAAAAGATAATACCCAGAATATGGGAGCACTGCGGAATCAATGAACAATGATGCAAGACATGGATGATCTTCCCAGTGACTAGGGTGTGTCTTTCAACACCGAAATCAACCAACTGGTGTCTTCCTCTTGTAATACACTGAACTATCTCTCCTGAGATGCACCTCTTCTCCTCAATTACAAGTCATAATCTGCATAATGATCAATTAGGTCGTTGACCCTTCCTTTATAGCTTTCCAAAACCCTAAATCCCTGCTGAAACCCTAATTCACTGTTGACTTCCAAAACACTAAATCACTACTGAAACCCTAATTCACTATTGAAGTCTTCCCTCCAAGTGAATTTTACTTTATTTTATTATTCCATGATTAAATCACTTAATTAATTAATTAATCATTTTACCTCTAAAAAGTGATTTATCCATCGTTATGGCTTCTGTAGCCACTGAAAGTCACTTCTCACCATCTTATCCTGTAGTGCTCTTCTTCTCGATTCCGACGAGCTATCACACTAAGAGGTTTCTCCAAGTAATATGCCCATTATGACCTTCTTAGTGAATTTAATTAAGATATGACCCATAATAACTCAAAATTATGGAAATCGGTGGAATGCAACGAAACCAAAGCCAAGCTGTGCGGAATGGATCCTGATGATGAGAAACACAAGTCAGGCCCAAATAAACCCCTAAGTATATCATGAACTCTCTGTCACCCCTATCTGGCTATTCAGGTAGGCACAACACTCTGAAATGTTGTAATGTTATAATGTCCCAAAATGGGGACATTACAGTCCTCCCTGCTGGAAGATTGCTTATCCTCAAGCAATAATTGAATCCAACTACATATGATACCAGGGTCCCATATCCACCTGTGTGACACAAGGTAGACTCCCCTCAAGATGTGGTATCTCCAATTTCTCACCACACATGACACCCACATGCTCTAGATGAGTAGAATCTCAGTCAACTCCCCAAGCAACCACTCTACTCTAAAATCAACTCCATCAAACGTTGAACTACCAAGCATTCCAATCCCCAGATCCTATATCAAAATATGACCTGAAATGCCTTGTGAGATACAATCCTGTAACATATCACTACCATGAGTCTCCTGCAAATAACACACAGTCTCAAACCGAAATGAGTCTTTCCTACCAGACCATACCAAACCCAACACAACCCCCACCGATTGAACATGTTTTTTCCAAAGTGAGGTACTACAAGACCTCAATGAATCATCAACCAATGATATGCTTTCCCCAATACTGAAACTCAATGGAAAATCAACGGGACTTCCCCCTGCAAAGGTCCACTCGTCTCCACCAATCAATGAAATGCCCAACCCTGTAATCCCAGGGTCCCATGCTAGTCTCTGATAGGGACCATCATGTTGATGTTTCTCTACTCTTATCATGACTGTCTGATCAAAGTATCCATTATGGATCCTCCACTCCTAGATCCTCATAAGATGAAACAAACTATTGACCAAATGGACTCCTGGATCCCATGTCAAATTTGGAAGTTCATCACTTCCAATCCCCACTAGTTGTTGATGTGCCCTACCAGTAACTGTCAAAATCACTCCACCCTCATCCCAATGAGAGTCTGAATATGTAGCAACCTCTGAGATATCCTATGTCCCATGGCCTAGTATACTCTCCATCATGCCCAAGGCCTCAATTTTATACCCCTGATGATCCACCCCTATCTTGATGTATGCAATCAAGACACTCCTTAAGTGGTCTCAGCCTACCAACTCTCCATGCCCCTTGCCACTGTATAGCTCCCCCTGTGTTGCTATCAATGATGAAAGCACCAAGAAAGGCCATCATAAATATCTGCAATCAACTGTAGGACTAGAAAGTATCATATGATTTGGTCAATCCAAAGTTCTTAACCAAAATCTCATCCATCGACAGCCATGGTAAATAATCACTTGTACTCATCATTGAACACCAACCATCGGGTACAATAGTAGGTATCTCTACCAACTGTGGGTCAATCATTCTCCATCCATAATCACTCACACAACTACTTCTACGGTGAAGGTGATCTCCCAAATATATATACTGCTGCAAGGGAGAGGAATCTCCATGCTCTACTGAGTACATCTCCTCCCTGCCATCAAGTGCATCCCCCTGAATCCCACTATACACCTCTATATGTCTCTCTTAACTACCACTCATCATTGTGTGCCCCTGCATACTCATGTGATCTCTTGTATACACATGCAACATCATGGATCCTGGGTGTACTACGGGGTCATCTTCTACATGAAGGTCAACCAATCCTGGAACATAAATGGAAGTGTCCTCAAAACTTCCCCTAGCTCTAGAATCCCCATGTGTACGTGTGTGCCCAATTGTCTCACCACCCCTCGTGAAGCGTGCTCCCTGTGACCTATGGATATCCTCATGTATCTCTAGATCATATCTCTCCATACTCATCAGTGATCCTAGGTACTCCTCATGCTCCTCCCTCAACTGGTGCTCCACTACTAAACCACCAACATCCTCTTGCAATGTGGCTGAGGAATATATCTGACTCTCTGCTGAAATAGGTGTAGTGGATTTTTGTCTATTTTCCTCAAGGAGCTCCTCTGATTTGGACTCTGATTCCTGAAGGATTTTCTATGTGCCTTCCAAGAATCTTTGTGTTCTCACCAACTCATGAGTGATTCAGTCGACCTCAATCTCCTTCTCCCTCAATGCCCTATGATACATCTCGCCAACGTCCAATAGCTAATCCCTATCCATCAACAACTACTGGTAGTCGACCCTCATCACAATCACTCTCTCTCTGAGTGTATGGAAGTCATCAATGAAAAGTCCCCCATCTAAACTATCTTGTGCCATTGAGGCCCTCCAACAATAATCTGCCACCAATGCATGTGTATCATCAATGCATCTAGTGGCTTCCATGATCATGCCCTCACTGACTCTCAACTTCCCCACCAAGTGTCATGACTCCTAGTCACAATCCTGCTGAGGTGCTACCTCATGCCTCTCACTGCTAGTGTCAACAATGGAATCCCCAACAACACACTCCTCAAAATATAAGGCACTGAACTACCCACTGTCCCATGTGCTACTAATTCCTCCTACATGCCACTGCACGCCATCACCAACTGTGGCCCCTATCTGAATCACACCATATCCTGTATGGGCAGTTGTATCCTCCTGTGCACTCACCCTATTAATATCATCTGCGCTTGGATCCCATACATATGTGTCCGGACACGAGCTATGGTCATTCCGACCAAGGAGTTCATCCTCATCACTGTAGATCGATCCTGGGAGTGAGTGTCCCAACAAGTTGTCGCTCTCCACAACCTGGTCCATCAATATAATCTCCAAGAGTGGTGATTCACTCTCCTCATACTGATAGGTATGTGTAAGGTCAACTATCTCCAAGCCATACCTCTCTTCCTACATCTGCAGATCCATATGTTCCTTGTGTACAATCCCCACACAAGGCTCCTCTACCATATCAGGAATGCCATTGATATCCTCATGTGTCGTAGCTAGCATAGGTGACTGAGAAGATGAAAGATGTGGTTCACTCATCATAGGAAGCTCATCATTATCCATACATGACTTCCTGGAAGCCATGTCTACACCCACGGGTAGGTCATCCAACCTCCTAAGCTCATCATGTTTAAGTGCCAACACATATGAATCCTCACAAGTGTCACCACTATGCTAAAGTGTTAAATCCTCAACATTACCTAATGGGGAAGATGAAGGATATGCGATATCATCCTATCCCTCCAATTGTCCCTCAGATGCGGAAGACTCACTACCCTTATCAAACTGCTATAAATAGGCATATATGGTTGCATTCAGATGCATCTCTTCATCCTCATTGTCATAGTGCACCTCAACAATGTGCACCTTCCCTTTACCCCTGCATCGGTGATTTGGCTACCAAGAAACATTTCAACTGTAGCAACACTCCCTGCATGTAATGGGTGTAGGCTCCAACTGTGCTCTTGTCAATCCACTCGCTGGTAATGATGTATCTGATTTTCCCCTTAGGCTGGCAGGAAAACCAGCTCTGATACCACTGTAATGTTCCTGACTTGGCTAGTCTAGCAAATGTTGCTAATGTGTGTGTAGGATCAAAGGTTTATAGCATATAAATGATCATACAAATAATAAACACGACAAAGGACTACAAATTTTGTATTATGATATCTCTGTGGATTACAAAATGGCCGAATGCGGCTAAATAACTGACCATACTCGACTAGATCAACATACAAAGAATCTTAGCCAAAATATAAATAAGCAACTGCGGTTGAATAAAATAACAACACTATGATAGATCAAAAGACAAAAGGATCTTAGCTGGAATACAAATAAGAAACTAAAAGATAATACCCGGAATATGGGAGCACTGTGGAATCAATGAAGAATGATGGAAGACGTGGATGATCTTCCCGGTGACTAGGGTGTGTCTTTCAACATCGAAATCAACCAACTGGTGTCTTCCTACTGGAATACAGTAAACTATCTCTCTTGATATGCGCCTCTTCTCCTCAATGACAATTCATAATCTGCATAATGATGAATTAGGTCGTTGACCCTTCCTTTATAGCTTTCCAAAACCCTAAATCCCTGCTGAAACCCTAATTCATTGTTGACTTCCAAAACCCTAAATCATTGTTGGAACCCTAATTCACTATTGACTTCTTCCCTCCAAGTGACTTTTACTTTATTTTATTATTCCATGATTAAATCACTTAATTAATTAATTAATTAATCATTTTACCTCTAAAAAGTGATTTCTCCATCCTTATGGATTCTCCAGCCACTGAAAGTCACTTCTCACCATCTTATCCGACAATGCTCTTCTTCTCGATTTCTATGAGCTAACACACTAAGAGGTTTCTCCAAGTAATATTCCCATTATGACCTTCTTAGTGAATTTAAATAAGATATGACCCATAATAACTCAAAATTACGAAAAATCGTCGGAATGCAATGAAACCAAAGCTAAGCTATGCAGAATGGATCTTGATGATGAACAATGCAAGTTGGGCCCGAATAAACCCCTCAGTATCTCCCAAACTCTATGTCACCCCTATCTAGCTACTTAGGTAGGCAAAACACTTTGAAATGTTGTAATGTTATAATGTCCCAAAATAGGGACATTACAATCCTCCCTGCCAGAAGATTGTTTGTCCTCAGGCAATAACTGAATCCAATTACATATGATACCAGGGTCCCATATCCACTTGTGTGACACAAGGTAGACTCCCCTCAAGATGTTGTCTCTGCAAGTCCTCACCACGCATGACACCCACATGCTCTTGATGAGTAGAATGATCAATGGCCAAAGAATCTCAGTCAACTCCCGGAGCAACCACTCTACTCTAAACTCAACTGCATCAAATGTTGAACTACCAAGCATTCCAATCCCCAGATCCCATATCAAAATATGAACTGCAATGCCTCGTGAGATACAATCCTGTAACATATCACTACCATGAGTCTCCTACAAATAACACACAGTCTCAAACTGAAATGAGTCTTTCCTACCAGACCATACCAAACCCAACAAGGCCACCACCGATTGAACATGTTGTTGCCATAGTGAGGTACTACAAGACCTCAAAAAATCACCAACCAGTGATGTGCTCTCCCCAATACTGAAAATCAATGGAAAATCAAGGGGACTTCCCCCTGCAAAGGTCCACTCATCTCCACCAGTCAATGAAATGCCCAACCCTCTAATCCCAGGGTCCCATGCTAATCTCTTATAGGGACCATCATGCTAATGCTTCTCTACTCTGATCATGACTATCTGATCAAAGTATCCATTTGGGATCCTCCACTCTTGGATCCTCATAAGATGAAACAAACTATTGACCAAATGGACTCCTAGATCCCATGTCAAATTTGGAAGTTCATCACTTCCAATCCCCACTAACTGTCGATGTGCCCTACTAGTAACTGTCAAAATCACTCCACCCTCATCCCAATGAGAATCTGAATATGTAGCAACCTTTGAGATATCCTCTGTCCCATGGCCTAGTATACTCTCCATCATGCCCAAGGCCTCAACTATCTGCTCCTGATGATCCAACCCTATCTTGATGTATGCAATCAAGACACGAACTCTCCATGCCCCCTGCCACTGTCTAGCTCCCCCTGTGCTACTATCAATGATGAAAGTATCGGGAAAGGCCATCATAAATATTTGCAACCAATTGTAGGACTGGAAAGTAGCATATGCTTTGGTCAATCCAAAGTTCTTAACCAAAAGCTCTTCCATCGACACAAATGGTAAATAATCACCTATACTCATCAATGAACACCAACCATCAGGTACAACAGTAGGTATCTCTACCAACTATGGGTCAATCATTCTCCATCCATAATCACTCACGCAACTGCTTCTATGGTGAAGGTGATCTCCCAGATCTGTATACTGCTGCAAGGGAGAGGAATCTCCATGCTCCACTGAGTACATCTCCTCCCTGCCATCCCACTGTACACCTTTGTATGTCTCTGTAAACTACCACTTATCATTATGTGCCCCTGCATACTCATGTGATCTCCTGTATACATCTGTAACATCATGGATCCTGGGTGTACTATGGGGTCATATTCTACATGAAGGTCAACCAATCCGGGAGCATAAATGGAAGTGTCCTCAAAACTTCCCCTAGCTCTAGAATCCCCATGTGTACGTGTGTGCCCAACTGTCTCACCACCCCTCGTGAAGGGTGGTCCCTGTGACCTATGGATATCCTCATGTATCTCTAGATCATATCTCTCCATACTCATCAGTGATCCTAGGTACTCCTCATGCTCCTCCCTCAACTGGTGCTCCACTACTAAATCACCAGCATCCTCTCGCAATGTGGCTAAGGGATATATCTAACTCTCTGTTGAAATAGGTGTAGTGGATTTTTGTCTAGTTTCCTTAAGGAGATCCTCTGATTTGGACTCTGATTCCTGAAGGGTTTTCTGTGTGCCTTTCAAGAATCTCTGTGTTCTCAACAAATCATGAGTGATTCGGTCCACCTCAACCTCCTGCTCCCTCAATGCCCTATGATACATCTCGCCAACCTCCAATAGGTAATCCCTATCAATCAAATATTGTTGGTAGTCAACCCTCATCACAATCACTCTCTCCCTGAGTGCATGGAAGTCATCAATGACAAGTCCCCCATCTAAACTATCTTGTGCCATCGAGGCACTCCAACAATAACCTACCACCAATGCATCTGTAACATCAATGCATCTAGTGGCTGCCATGATCATGCCCTCACTGACTCTCAACTGTCCTGCCAAGTGTCATGACTCATGGTCACAATCCTGTTGAGGTGCTACCTCATGCTTCTCACTGCTAGTGTCAACAATGGAATCCCAAAAAACACAGTCCTCAAAATATAAGGCACTGAACTTCCCACTGTCCCCTGTGCTACTGAGTCCTCCTGCATGCTACTGCATGCCATCACCAACTGCATCCCCTATTTGAATCACACCATATCCTATATGGGAAGATGTATCCTCCTATGCACTCACCCTACTAATATCATCTGGGCTTGGATCCCATACATATGTGTCCAGACACGTGCTATGGTCATTCCGACCAATAAGGAGTGCATCCTCATCACTCTAGATCGATCCTGGGAGTGAGTGTCCCAACAAGCTGTCGCTCTCCACAACCTGGTCCATCAATGGAATCTCCAAGAGTGATGATTCACTCTCCTCATACTGATAGGTATGTGTAACGTCAACTATCTCCAAGCCATACCTCTCCTCCTGGGTATGCATATCCATATGTTCCTTGTGTACAATCCCCACACAAGGCTCCTCTACCATATTAGGAATGCCATTGATATCCTCATGTGTCGTTGCTAGCATATGTGACTGAGAATATGAAAAATGTGGTTCACTCATCATATGAAGCTCATCATTCTCCATACGTGACTTCTTGAAAGCCATGTCTACACCCACCACTAGGTCATCCAACCTCCTAAGCTCATCATGTTTAATTGCCAACACATATGAATCCTCACAAGTGTCACCACTATGCTGAAGTGTTGAATCCTCAATATAGCCTGATGGGGAAGATGAAGAATATGTGATATCATCCTATCCACCAACTGTCCCTCAGATGTAGAAGACTCACTACCCTTATTAGACTGCTCTAAATAAGCATCTATGGTTGCATTCACATGCATCTCTTCATCCTCATTGTCATAGTTCACCTCAACAATGTGCACCTTCCCTTTACCCCTGCATCGGTGATTTGGCTTCCAAGGAACTTTGCAACTGTAGCAATTCTCCCTGCATCTAATGGGTGTAGGCTCCATCTGTGCTCCTATTAGTCTGTAATTTTGTCTTGGTTTAGTGAGAAACCCTTGTCCTAAACCCTCCTTACTCATTTCTCATTTTCTGTTTTCAGTTGTTTTTTATTTTTAGATTTTGGTATTTCATGGTTTGCATTATAATCTTGATGATTTATTTAATCTTGATTTTGAAAAACATTGTTTAAATTTGAAGTGTCTCCTTTTTATGCCATTGGAATTTTAAAATTTCAAGTTGTCAAACGTGCTATGGGAATAATCTTTTTCCTGTAGCACCAAATAATCATGCCATAACTTACGCCTGCCATCCCGATTTAGTTATGATGACACAATTCATGAATTGAGAGTTCGTGTGCTCCCACGAAAGTTTGGCAATAATTTCCAAATCCAACAGTTTCATAATATAATTGCTATGCACGCGCGCAGGGTTCATTTCAAAATCACCTGTTGTTTAATTATTATTATATGTGACCTATTCGAGTTGGTTTAATTCAGCCTTGCAGGGAGAAATGCATGTATCCATTCAACACAACAAAATTTACTATCAATTGCAGGTAGTGAATTTGAAATCTGAGGACGACCGTTGTAGAATTGAGTTTAATGGCGCCAAAGAGGAGCGGACAAGTTGCCAGAATCGAACCAGAAGGTGTCGAACTTCTTGAAGCCTATCCTCAAATGGCCCAAAGATTCATAGACGCCTGGTGGTTTGAGTTCCTCACAACATTTCAAGGTTATGATGAGTAGGTTTCCATGGAATTTTCTTTGAACCTCGATGGTCATGAGGTCAAAATCGGCAAGATGTTGATGCTGGTGACAGAGCAGACTATATCCAAGGCTTGTAGGATCGTGGTTGGAGGAGAAAGATGGTGGAAGAAGGAGCACATGGTTACTGAATTTGTAAATCAATTCCTCCTTCCAGATAAGAAAAATCCAGATTGGAGAAGGGGAATACCTCGCAGCTGGGTTCGATCCGAATGGCACACTGCTCTGGTGGTGATTCACAGATACATCACCTGTGAAGGGAGGTTTCCATTGGTCTACATCTACCATATCAGAATACTGATGCATCTAAACAGTGACTACCCTTTAAATATTCCTTATTTCCTACTTAAAAGTTTGACAAAAATGTCCAAGAAAGTGCAGTCGATTTCCACTAATGACAAAGACAATTTGTTCCATCAAGTCCCGATTAAAACCCTAGTCATCTCTTCCCTGAATGAATTACAGAAGCCCTGGAATTGTCTCACACAATCCTTAAAACCTATCACTCAATCCAATAAGCAGGAAAAGCGAAGAGGAAGGAAAATTGTTAAACAGAGTCGAGATATTTCTGATGAAAGCCCTGTGAAAGATGAATCTTCTGATATCAAGGTAACTAAGAAGAGCAGAAGTAAGAGACCTAGATGGGAGCCTGAAATTGAAATTATTCCTAAGGAAGATGTTATAGGAGAGACAGAGTCAGATAATGATCTCGTTTCTCAAACTACAGTCAAGTCTGAAATGCCATCGACCAACAAAAGGAACGTTGTAAACAAAGGAAAAAAGGATAAAGGTGTGTGTGTATCATAGAAACCTCGGAGAAATTTGACCAGGAATACTAATAAGTATAGGCTGAACTCAAAGGCAATGTTCAATCTGGAAATCAAAGAAGAAAACACCATAATCATAGAAGATGATTCTGAGGATGTTGAAACAAGCACCAAAAAAGAGCGAAAAAGACCCCATTTCCCAAGAAATATGTCAGCAAATGAAAGGGAATACTTACACCACCTATAGGCCCTATAACGAGAGCTTCAACTAGATTAGCTAAGGCTAAAGAGATGGATAAAGGCATCATTGAATTCCCTGAAGAAAAATAGGATTACTTGGAAGACTCAGATTACTTACCAGATGTACCTGGAGCTTTAGCTTCATCAAGTTCTGAAGAAGAACATAGCTCATAATTAATCTCAAAATACCAAGTTAAATCCAAGGAACATAGTGTTACCTTAAATCTGAATGAAACTGCACCCTCTGAAGATTGTTTAGGATTCAGGGTCGAGATAAGAACTGATAAGGAAAAGATTAAGGAATTTCAGAAAACCATAAAACAATTAAAGAAGGAAAAGATGCAGATAGAACAGTGGAATGCTCACCAGCATGAAAGGATTCAAGGTCTTAAAAAGAAGAAGGAGGAGAAAAGGGCATTGCTTAATAAACTCAGGGAAATCAATTTCAGACTTTACTGGCACAATGTTGTGTTAACCACGAAGCTCAAGCAGAAAAACGCCAAATCCACTGCTGCAATTTTATCCTAAAGGTAACATGAATATTGGTTACAATTTTGTTTAAAGGTTCTCCAAGAGATATGGAAAAAAATTACTCGTTTTGATCAGGGAGATGCTAAGATTTCGATCTGTTTTACAGAGTCAAACAAAATCCCTATTTTGTAGAGTCGAATGTAATGCTGGCAATGTTTGTTATATCAAGTTGTTGAGTTGTGGACTATTTTGGGGGTATAAGCTCATTTTTAAGTGAATTAATTTAGGAGTTGGATACTTTTTTATTCTAGTCATTTAAAGTTGTTCTAGATAATAGGATCTGGAAGTTTTATAGATAGTTTAAATAGACAGAAGACAGACCATATGGTGGTCAAAAATTTGGATATCTAGAGAAAATTTTTGTGGAGATTATTGTAAAAGGCATTTATGTTCAATTGACACTTAATAGCAAAGGCATATGGATGGTTAGACCTTATTTTTTCTACTCTGTTATTTCATTTTTCATGCTTGAATTTATTATTCAAATTGCAATGCTTTTGGTACTTGAATGTTAATTTATACAGTGAATATTTTGTTGTAGAGATAATTTTTCAAGTAATGATTTCAAGCTGATACTCCTGTTTCTTTATAATATATTGAAACTAAACTTTTGTGAAGTTGACAAATTGAAGATTTCACTTTCCTTTTTCTTGAATTGGTTTACTCCATCTATGTACCTACCTATTATTCAGCCAATGGGATATGCAATTTTTTCATCTTGATTTTCATGCCATGCTGTAAACTTGACCTAGTTTTCAACCATTATACCAAAACCAAATCATAAAACCCTCAAAAACACTTTGTAATAAAATCAATGATGCCCTAGATTTCCCTTACCAGTGGAGTGCAACTTTAGGGACTAAAATTATTGGCACCATTGCCGGGGATGAAGAAATGAAGATAAATTCCCTGGGAAAATGACAAGTTTAGAATCAGATCTTGATGGTGAACAAGATTTTGGACATTTTCTAAAGACTGTGATTATTCACCTGGTGACTCCTCTGTGGTAATTCTGGCTCCTAAGAAAGAAGGAAAAGGACCTAAAATTCCAAAAAATACTCCACCATCAAATAAGAGACCAGTAACAAGGAAAAATCCAGATCCCAAGCCTGTAGCAGTAGTGCCAGATCCTGAAAAAATACTAAGAAAGCCTAAAGTTCTTCCTGGTCAGTCTTCACATTCAAAAGGGAAATTATCTTCAGAAAATTCTTAGGTAGAATCTTCTGAAATCATTAAAACCCAAGCAAATGAAGATTTGAAACCCGAAAGTGAAATTAGGCCTATTGTTGAGTCTTATATAGTTTCATTCCCAACAAATGTTTCAGAATTAAATTTAGAACAAAGGAAGTTGCTTATTGAGCTTATTAAACATGAATATCCATTCTTGTTGTTTGAAAATGGAAATTTGAGAGTTCCCAGCACAAGTGTTAAGAGTGAGATAGAGATTTCTTTTTCATCTTGTGAATATCTCTCATTTGAAGATTTTAGATCACATTATTGTTATTTTGATAATCCTCTATTTCTCAGCCCATTAGTTGATCATATTTCAGAAGAGAAATCTCCATCTGTTGAAAGACAAGGTTCAGGGACAATACATATAAGTTGTAATATACAAGGGATTGTTTCACCTGCAGCATCACCAATCTTTCTTACTCCCCAAGCTCTAAACATAGCTAATATGGCTGCAGACAGAATGGACCAAATAGTTGCAGCTAGGTATGCTCCCCTGGTACTTCCTCAAGTCATGTATGTTTTTCTGCCAAATGATTATATGAGATATTTTCCCAGATTTAATGGAGATGGATCAATTACTGTTGAAGAGAATTTGAGTTTGTTTTATAGTTTTGCAGACAATTTCAATGTAGAACATGTTGATGTATGGATGAGATTATTTGTACAGAGTTTAAATGGGGAAGCAAGAAAGTGGTTCAGGAGTTTGCCTGCTAATTCAATAGCTGATATTGTAGCTTTAGATGAGGCCTTTCTCAATCGATGGGTATATAAAAAAGACTTTGAATATTACCTTACTGAATTTGGTGCTTTAAGGAGGAAACAAGGAGAATCAATTCTTGATTTTACCAAAAGGTTCAACCTGATGTATGGTAAAATTCCAAAGGAGATAAAACCTTCAGAGACATCAGCTAAAATCACTTTTGCTAACGCATTTGATGCTGAATTTTCCTTATTGCTTAGGGAAAGAAGATCCACTACCCTCAGCCTAATGAAATATGTAGCTATTGAGGTAGAATCAAACATATTAGTAGCAGACAAAATGAAATCCAGAAATGACAAAGATAGAAAAAATAAAAAGGAAGAGTTGCCTTCATCTTCTAATTCATTATCCGATATTAAAATGGATGAAATGACTAAGATGTTGAAAAATTTGACATCTAAGATGGCAAGGTTGAATATGGAACAAAAACAACCCAATAGACCTGCATAGGAGGGTGGTTATAGAAATCCAAATCAGTTCAAGAGACCAAACAATGTACCCCAAATTTTACCAAGTGAAAAAAAAAATCAAGATGACCAAAAAGTGTTACCTCCTTTTCAGAATAATGCAGTAGATGAAGAGGAAGATAATGATGGTACAGAAGAAGACACTGCAGTTCATTTGAATGATTCCGAATCATCTCCTCTACATGTAACACAGCAACAATATGAAGATACATTGATTGCAAATCAGTTTGAGGAAGGGGATGGAGAGGAGATTGTCCAGCATGAACCTACAGGGAAAAGGTACAATCTACAAAGAAAGCTAGTACTTCAGGTAAGACAGGGGTAATCAAAGGTGTTCCCAATGTTCAAGCTGATCATTCATTGAAGCAACCTATCAAAGATAACACCACTGATATAAGGGGACCAGATAAAAATGTCTCTGCTTTCAATTTAGAACATGAAATCAACAAAATCAAGATTCCAGTACCATTATTAGAACTTCTGAAAATAGAACCATTCATAAAAACTGTCCTTAATTCTCTAGAAGCCCCATCTCATGTCACCTTCTCAGATACAGTCAACCTTGAAGATGAAAAACCTGCCATTACTATTGGACCTCACATTGAAGACAAAATTGATGCCTCTCCACCTTTTTACATTTCACTAAATATCCATGACAAGATACTACATAATTGCTTAATGGATTCTGGTGCTTCGCATAATGTCATGCCTAAGGTGGTGATGGAAGAATTAGGGTTGGACATTACTAGACCATATCATGATCTATATTTTTTTGATTCCAAGAAAGTCAAATGTCTTGGGCTTATGAAAGATGTGGTTGTAACTCTTTCCCAATTACCTATGAAAAGTGTGGTGTTAGATGTTATCGTGGTTGACATACCACCAAAATTTGGGATGCTTCTTTCAAGATCTTGGGCTAAAAAGGTAGGTGGCACTTTGCGTATGGACCTAAGCTATGCAACCATACCTATTTTTGGTGGCGAACAACATAGATTATAAAGAGAAATCAGAATGGCTTATTTGGTAAGTGATCACGATAATCCGACTAATCACCCTATATACGCTATAGAAGATGATCTGGGTTCTTCTATTTTTCATATGGATGAGGAAATGGCAGAAGTATCAGTCAGAAAGTCAATAATTGCAGTAGGAGATAGTGAAGACCATTTTGTTTGGAAAATGTATTTTGATGGGGCTTGTTCTAAAGAAGGTTCTGGAGCTGGTATTGTCTTCATTTCCCCTACCAAGGAGGTTATTCCAATGTCATATAAACTTGAATTTGACACCACTAATAACATCAGTGAGTATGAAGCTTTGTTGTTAGGTTTGAAAGCCACAAGAGACATGGGAATAAATAAGTTGTTTTTTTCTGGAGACTCTGAACTTATTGTTCACTAGGTTAAAAACATATATCAAACCAAACAACAAAGATTGAAAAAATACAGAAATGAGGTGTGGGATTATGTGGATAATTTCTTCTTGGCATTCAATATTACTTTTGTTCACAGGGATTTAAATCAACAGGCTGATTCTTTGGCATTTGCAGCAAGCAATTTTAAAACTCCGATGTTTCCTAATTTGAAGTTTCAAATTGAAGTCAGACACAGACCTTCAATTCCGGATAATATAAAACATTGGCAGGTTTTTAAAGATGATGAGGAAATTTAGAGATTTATGAAAACCATTGAAGAGTTTTCTAATATTTCAATTGATCAAGATGATGAAGACGCAGAAGCAGAAATAAACACTGCAGAAACTCTTCAAGATACTATTGTTGGTCACAGGATCATTGAATTGAAGACAAACCATCTGGCTAAGGGTTTGGTTCCATTAGAAAGGTTGTTCGATCATAATGATGTCTCCAAGAAGGATGTTATCCAAAAAGAAGAAACAGATGTGGAAGACTGTGACATTAGTTCAGATGCAAATCCCAGGTTGGTAAAAGTATCCAGGAAACTGTCAAAAAAGAATAAGGAAGCATATATTGAATTAATGAAACAATATTCAGATATATTCGCCTAGTCTTATGAAGATCTGAAAGTGTTTGATACAGAAATTATTCAGCATAAAATCCCTCTGAAACCTGGATCAAAACCTGTAAACAGAAATTCAGGCAATTCAATCCTTTACTGTTACCAATAATATAAAAGGAGTTAAGAGGTTGCTAGAAGCAAAAATCATAGTGCCACTAAGATACTCAGAATGGGTAGAAAACCTTGTGCCCGTCAGGAAAAAGAACGGAGAGATAAGGCTCTGTGTATACTTCCAGAATCTGAATAGGTGTTCTCTGAAAGACAATTATCCATTACCAAAAATGGATTATATCTTACAAAAGGTTGTCGACGCAAAGAGAATTTCTATGCTAGATGGATATTCAGGGTACAATCAAATATTAGTAATGGAAGAAGACAAAAAGAAAACAACTTTTACCACTCCTTGGGGCACCTTTATGTACGAAAAGATGCCTTTTGGGTTGATGAACGCTGGAGCTACATTTCAAAGAGATATGGATATAGATTTCATTGGCGAGAAAGACAGGTTTGTGGTGATTTACCTTGATGACATCATTGTAATTTCAGCATTAGATGAATAACATTTACAGCACTTGAAGCAGACCTTTGATAAATGCAGGAAGTACGACATATCACTTAATCCCAAAAAATCACATTTTTCCATGGAGGAAGGTAAGCTTCTTGGACACATTGTTTCGCTTGAAGGAATTAAAATAGATCCAGAAAGAGTAAAGGTTATTCAACTAATCAACATTCCGAGAAATAAACAGTCAATTCAGTCCTTCATTGGTAAGATTAATTTTTTAAGGAGGTTTATACCTAACTTTGCAGAGATTGTCAAATACATCACTGACATGTTGAAAAAGGATGCAGAAATTAAGTGGATACTGGAGGCAAGAGAATCTTTCGAAAGGATCAAATAGGCTATTGTTCAGAAACCTGTTCTAATTAGCCCAGATTTTTCTAAGGAGTTCATGATTTTTTCATTTGCATCAGAAAATACCATAGTCATTGTTCTTTTGCAAAGAAATGAACAAGGTCACGAGCAACCTATCTCCTTCTTTAGAAAAACCCTCATGGATTTTGAATTGAAGTATGATCTAATAGAAGAATAGGCTTATGCCTTAGTGAAGGCTTTAAAATCTTTCAGAGTGTATATTCTTCAATAAAAAATTATTGTTGATGTCCCAAGCAGTGCAGTCAAAGAAATATTGGCTCAGCCCGATTGTGAAGGTAAGAGGGGGAAATGGATAACCAAAATATTGGAATATGATCCCACCATAAATCCTACCTAGTTGATAAAGGGACAAGGCCTCGCCAAATTAATGACAGAATCCAATTACAAAGCAATTGGATTATACCATCTTTCAGATCTGACATAGGACTTTTCTGTCCAGATTGAAGAAATTGATTTACAAATAAACAACAAGTATGTTTCTTCAGAATGGTATAAAGACATCATATTTTCCTTGTTGAATTTTCAATCTCCCCTAGAATTGGATAAATCAAAATATAGATCATTAAAGAAGAGAGCTATAAAATATTGTATTATTGATCAAACCCTGTTTTGGAAAGATCCCAACAATTTTCTATTGAGATGTGTGGATGAAAAGGAGGCTAAACAAATCTTTCAAGATCTACATCATGGTGTCTGTAGGGGTCATCATCATTGGAAGGCTACTGCCTTCAAAATTCTTAGAGATGGCTATTACTAGCTAGTTCTATTCTCAGATATTTTTGCTTAGGTCAAGGCATGTGAACCCTTTCAGAAATTTGTTGGGAAGCAGAAACTTATATCTATGCCTCTGAAACCAATCATTGCCCATGAACCGTTCCAACAATGGGGATTAGATTTCATTGGAGAGATTAATCCCACTTCATCATGGAAACATAGGTGGATTCTTATGGCCATCGATTATTTTACAAGGTGGATAGAAGCAATTCCGACTCGAAATACTACAGACAAGGTAATCATGGAATTTCTAGAGGGATATATTTTTTCCAGGTTTGGTTGTCCTAAAAAGTTGGTCACTGATAATGCATAGGATTTTAAGTCGAATTCCATGCTTGAATTCTGCAATAAATACAATATCAAATTGGTTCATTCTACCCCCTACTACCCCCAGGGGAATGGATTAGCTGAATCTTCCAATAAGACACTGGTAAGGAGTATCAAAAAGTTGCTGGCAGAAAATAAAAAAACATGGGATTCCAAGTTAAAATTTTCTTTATGGGCTGATCGCATTAGCAACAAGAAAGATATTGGGACATCTCCCTTCCAGATGGTATATGGCACATAATCTATCCTTCCAACTCAATTGGGCCTACCAGTTTTGAAGTTTATGCAAGAAGAACAGGAAGAACCCAATGATGTACAAAGAAGGATTTTTCAGCTCATTGAAGTTCAGTAGGCCAGAGAATAGGTTAACCAAAAATTTGTTGCTCATAAGAACAAAATCAAGGCTATATTTGATAAAGGAACCAAGAAAGATGTTTTCAATGAAGGAGATTTGGTGTTGAGATGGGATGCCAGGAGAGAAGATAAAGCAAAACACAAAAAGTTTGATAATCTGTGGTATGGTCCTTTCAGGATAACCAAGGTAATGAACAATAACACTTTTCTCCTACATAATTTAGATAACACTGCAATTTTTGGGGGCCCAGTGAATGGGAGGTTCTTGAAGCATTATTTCATCTAAAGGTATGACAGGTTATAGTTAGTACAATAGGTTTTATTTCAATAAAGACTCCATATACCCAATGGACTTGTTTTTACAGTTATGCTAAAAATAAAAGACATATAGTCACAAGGGAATCAATGAATCAGAGATAAAGGAAAGGCAATGATCTACAGTTCTTGGAGTTTAGTATCAAAACTCCATCCCCAGAAGGAGTCAATGTTAGTCTCTAATTTTGTCTTGGTTTAGTGAGAAACCCTTGTCCTAAACCCTTCTTACTCATTTCTCATTTTCCATTTTCAGTTGTTTTTTATTTTTAGATTTTGGTATTTCATGGTTTGCATTATAATCTTGATGGTTTATTTAAGCTTGATTTTGAAAAACATTGTTTAAATTTGAAGTGTCTCCTTTTTATGCCGTTGGAATTTTAAAATTTCAAGTTGTCAAACATGCTATAGGAATAAGCCTATTCCCGTAGCACCAAATAATCAAGCCATAACTTGTGCCTGCCATCCCGATTTAGTTATGATGACACAATTCATGAATTGAGAGTTCCTGTGCTCCCACAAAAGTTTGGCAATCATTTCCAAATCCAACAATTTCATAATATAATTGCTATGCATGCACATAGGGTTCATTTCAAAATCACCTGTTGTTTAATGATTATTATATGTGACCTATTCGAGTTGGTTTAATTCAGCCTTGCAGGGAGAAATGCAGGTATCCATTCAAAGCAACATAATATACTATCAATTGCAGGTAGTGAATTTGAAATCCAAGGACAACGGTTGCAGAATTGAGTTTAATGGCACCAAATAGGAGTGGAAAAGTTGATAGAATTGAACCAGAAGGTGTCGAAATTCTTGAAGCCTATCCTCATATGGCCCAAAGATTCAGAGACACCGGGTGGTTTGAGTTCCTCACCACATTTCAAGGTTATGACGAGTAGGTTTCCATGGAATTTGCTTTGAACCTCGATGGTCACGAGGTCGAAATCAGTAAGATGTTGATGTTGGTGACAGAGAAAACTATAGCCAAGGCTTGCAGACTCGTGGTTGGAGGAGAAAGATGGTGGAATAAGGAGCACGTGGTTACTGAATTTGTAAATCAATTCCTCCTTCCAGATAAGCAGAATCCATATTGGAGAAGGGGAATACCTCATAGTTGGGTTCGACCTGAATGGCACACTGCTCTGGTGGTGATTCACAGACACATCACCTGCGAAGGGAGGTTTTCGTTGGTCTACATCTACCATATCAGAATAATGATGCATCTAAATGGTGACTACCCTTTAAATCTTCCTTATTTGTTGCTTAAAAGTTTGACAAAAATTTCCAAGAAAGTGGAGTCGATTTCCACTAATGCCAAAGGCAGTTTATTCCATCAAGTCCTGATTAAAACCCTAGTCATGTCTGCCCTGAACGAATTACAGAAGACCTGGAATTGGCTCATGCAATCCTTAAAACCTATCACTCAATCCAATAAGCAGAAAAAGGGCAGAGGAAGGAAAACTGTTAAACAGAGTCAAGATATTTCTGATGAAAACCCTGTGAAAGATTAATCTTCTGATATCAAGGTAACTAAGAAGAGTAGAAGTAAGAGACCTAGATGGGAGCCTGAAATTGAAATGCTTCCTGAGGAATATGTTAAAGGAGAGACAGAGTCAGATAATGATCTCGTTGCTCAAACTACAGTCAAGTCTGAAATGCCATCGACCAGCAAAAGGAACGTTGCAAACAAAGGAAAAAAGGATAAAGGTGTGTGTGTATCACAGAAACCTTGGAGAAATTCGACCAGGGATACTAATAAGTATAGGATGAACTCAAAGGCAGTGTTCAATCCATAAATCAAAGAAGAAAACACCATAATCATAGAAGATGATTCTAAGGATGTTGAAACAAGCACCAGGAAAAGAGCAAAAAAGACCCCATTTCCCAAGAAATCTGTCAGCAAAGGAAAGGGAATACTTACACCACCTACAAGCCCTGTAACGAGAACTTCAACTAGATTAGATAAGGCTAAAGAGATGGCTAAAGGCATCAATGAATTCCCTGAAGAAAAATAGGATTACTTGGAAGACTCGGATTAATTACCAGATGTATCTGGAGATTTAGATTCATCAAGTTTTGAAGAAGAACACAGCTCAGAGTTAATCTCAAAATACTAGGTTAAAGACAAGGAACCTAGTGTTACCTTTAATCTGAATGAAACTACACCCTCTGAAGATTGTTCAGGATTCAGGGTCGAGATAAGAATTGATAAGGAAAAGATTAAGGAATTTCAAAAAACCATAAAACAATTAAAGAAGGAAAAGATGCAGATAGAACAGTGGAATGCTCACCAACAAGAAAGGATTCAAAGTCTTAAAAAGAAGAAGAAGGAGAAAAGGGCATTGCTTAAGGAACTCAGGGAAATCAATTTCAGACTTTACTGGCACAATGTTGTGTTAACCACAAAGCTCAAGCAGAAAAATGCCAAAGCCACTGCTGCAATTTTATCCTAAAGGTAACATGAAGATTGGTTACAATTTTGTTTAAAGGTTCTCCAAGAGATATGGAAAAAAATTACTCGTTTTGATCAGGGAGATGATAAGACTTCGATTTTTTTTACAGAGTCAAAGAAAATCCCTATTTTGTAGAGTCGAATGTAATGTTGGCAATGTTTGTTATATCAAGCTGTTGAGATGTGTACTATTTTGGGGGTAGAAGCTCATTTTGAGTGAATTAATTTAGGAGTTGGATACTTTTTTATTCTAGTCATTTAAAGTTGTTCTATATAATAGGATTTGGATTTTTATAGATATTTTAAATAGATAGAAGACAAACCATATGGCGGTCGAAAATTTGGAGATCTAGAGAAACTTTTTGTGGAGATTATTGTAAAAGGCATTTATGTTCAATTGACACTTAATAGCAAAGGCATATGGATGGTTAGACCTTATTTTTTCTACTATGTTATTTCATTTTTCATGCTTGAATTTATTATTCAAATTGCAATGCTTTTGGTTCTTGAATGTTAATTTATATAGTGAAGATTTTGTTGTAGAGATAATTTTTCAAGTAATGATTTCAAGTTGATACTCCTGTTTATTTATAATATATTGAAACTAAACTTTTGTGAAGTTGACAAATTGAAGATTTCACTTTCCTTTTTATTGAATTGGTTTACTCCATCTATGTACCTACCTATTATTCATCCAATGGGATATGCAATGTTTTAGTCTTGATTTTCATGCCATGTTGTAAACTTGACCTAGTTTTCAACCATTATACCAAAACCAAATCATAAAACCCTCAAAAACACTTTGCAATAAAATCAATGATGCCCTAGCTTGCCCTTACCAGTCAAGTACAACTTTAGGGACTAATATCTCCTATCAATCCACTCGCTGGTAATGATGTATCTACATCCTTATCTAATTTTCCCCTTAGGCTGGGAGGAAAACCATCTCTGATACCACTGTAATGTTCCTGACTTGGCTAGTCTATGAAACGTTGCTAATGTGTGTGTAGGATCAAAGGTTTACAACATATAAATGATCATACAAATAATAAACGCATCAAAGTACTGCAAAGTTTGTATTATGATATCTCTGTGGATTACAAAATAGCCTAATGCGGCTGAATAACTGACAATACTTGACTAGATCAACATACAAAGGATCTTAGCCAGAATATAAATAAGCAACTGCATTTGAATAAAATAACAACACTCGGCTAGATCAAAAGACAAAAGGATCTTAGCCGGAATACAAATAAGCAACTAAAAGATAATACCCAGAATATGGGAGCACTACGGAATCAATGAAGAATGATGGAAGACCTGGATGATCTTCTCGGTGACTAGGGTGTGTCTTTCAACACCAAAATCATCCAACTAGTGTCTTCCTCCTGGAATACACTGAACTATCTCTCCTAAGATGCGCCTCTTCTCCTCAATGACAAGTCATAATCTGCATAATGATGAATTAGGTCACTAACCCTTTCTTTATAGATTTCCAAAACCCTAAATCCCTTCTGAAACCCTAATTCACTGTTGACTTCCAAAACACTAAATCACTGCCGAAACCCTAATTCACTATTGACTTCTTCCCTCCAAGTGACTTTTACTTTATTTTATTATTCCATGATTAAATCACTTAATTAATTAATTAATTAATTAATCATTTTACCTCTAAAAAGTGATTTATCCATCCTTATGGCTTCTCTAGCCACTGAAAGTCACTTCTCACCATCTTATCCTGTAGTGTTCTTCTTCCCGATTCCGATAAGCTATCACACTAAGAGGTTTCTCCAAGTAATATGCCCATGATGACCTTCCTAGTGAATTTAATTAAGATATGACCCATAATAGCTCAAAATTACGAAAATCGTCGGAATGCAATGAAACTAAAGCCAAGTTGTGTGGAATGGATCCTGATGATGAACAGTGCAAGTCGGGCCCAAATAAACCCCTCGGTATCTCCCAAACTCTCTGTCACCCCTATCTGGCTACTCAGGTGGGCACAACACTCTGAAATGTTGTAATGTTATAATGTCCCAAAATGGGGACATTACAGTCCTCCCTGTCGGAAGATTGGTTGTCCTCAAGCAATAACTAAATCCAACTACATATGATACCAGGGTCCCATATCCATCTGTGTGACACAAGGTAGACTCCCCTCAAGATGTGGTCTCTCCAAGTGCTCACCACGCATGACACCCACATGCTCCTGATGAGTAGAATGATCAATGGCCAAAGAATCTCAGTGAACTCCCTCAGAAACCACTCTACTCTAAACTCAAATCCATCAAACACTGAACTACCAACGATTCCAATCCCCAGATCCCATATCAAAATATGAACTATAATTCCTCGTGAGATATAATCCTATAACATATCACTACCATGAGTCTCCTGCAAATAACACACAGTCTCAAACCGAAATGAGTCTTTCCTACCAGACCATACTAAACCCAACACGACCCCCACTGATTAAACATGTTGTTGCCATAGTGAGGTACTACAAGACCTCAACGAAACACCAACCAGTGATGTGCTCTCCCCAATACTGAAACTCAATGGAAAATCAAGGGGACTTCCCCCTGCAAAGGTCCACTCGTCTCCACCAGTCAATGAAATTACCAACCCTGTAATCCTAGGGTCCCATGCTAGTCTCTAACAGGGACCATCATGTTGATGCTACTCTACTTTGATCATGACTGTCTGATCAAAGTAACCATTCTGGATCCTCCACTTCTAGATCCTCATAAGATGAAACAAACTATTGACCAAATGGACTCTTGGATCCCATGTCAAATTTGGAAGTTCATCTCTTCTAATCCCCACTAACTGTTGATGTTCCCTACCAGTAACTGTCGAAATCACTCCACCCTCATCCCAATGAGAGCTTGAATCCAAAATGGGGTCATTACATGACCCTTGTTGGTCAATTCTTCGCTTTTGCGGTGGCAGGGGTGGCTCCAATTCAACCGACGATAGGCCTTGAAGCCTTCGTGACCGGTAGAGCTCTTGATCTTCCACTTTGTGAGAATATCAATGAAACACTAGGTATTTTACTAACATTGAAAACCAACACACACTAGAAAGAGTTCCTATGAGATAAACGAATCAAACCACTAGCTAGTTGGAAGAATAGTTACACCAGCCAACACTAGAGAATCTTACCAATACAAGTGCAAGTCAGATATGGAAGCTCCCTCTGGGTATACTCTGCAAAGCATGGCCTGTGGTATGTCTTAGGTACCGCGATATACCCCTGCAGTCACATGTGTAAGTCACTAAAATAAAGGCAACTAGGTTTCCAGCGCGTGAACAGTCACCATGAGGGTACAATCGACAGTCGGGTGGACCACAATGAGCAAGTTATGAAGTCCTAAACCTATTGAGGGTATCAAAATCAAGTGTCTTGTAAGATGACTCAGGACCTCAAATGGATTTGAGACCCACGAAGGTCCATGGCAAATGAAATCAATGGAATCCCAAGACAAGTCCTCTATATGTGTTCCCCACTATGCTTGGTCCAGATTTGGAGGGGTTATCTTCGCTACCTTTACACACATGACCTCGTGTTTAGCCCCTATGTTAGAGGATGGTCCCGAATAACTTTCACATTTATTCGACTTTTCACACTCCCTAGCTCAAACTCGTATGTTTGTTTTATATCCTTGAAGAGTTTCCTCTCCAACCTAAATCAAGGCTCTAGCCTAGACTATTTGATGGACCCTACAAACATATATTCTAATAAATTTTAATTAAGAGTTAATTTTAAGTGGTTTGTCTTAAAGTCAAGGAAACAGAAATGAAACTAGTGGTGTATTTTAAGAGACGAAAGAGAAGAGCATTAAATGAAACTGAAAGCAAACTACTTCTTTTTGACAAATAAATATTTTCAAATTTACACTCTTTAACCAACTTTTCATAACTATTTTTTCTAAGAGATTTTAAAAGAAAAACCCAAAACAAGGTTCTGCTCGACTACGAGCTACTTAGTTTTCTAAGTGTTCAGTAAATAACTTAAGAAAGCACTCTTTCTTCTGATAAGCAAAGACAACTAACCTAACTACTTAACCAAACAAAGAAACAAAATCATTTTATTTTTTTATGCTTCAAAATAAGAAACTTGAAATGACTTCTTTTTCTTTTCTTCTTAAGCAAGTAAAAAGGAAAAAATCAAGACAAGACAAGACCAAAAAATGACTTCAGGTATACTACAGCTCGTTGGGAGTCACTGACAATACTAAACAGTCTAATCATAAAAGACTCACAAACTCGTCTCAAACCCTTACTAAGAAAACACAAGAAATCTTCATAAAGATAAGCTAAACTGGCGTCAAACCCAGACTACAGACTGTAACAACAGAGACCAGTACTAGATCAAGAAACCCCTGAGAATTATGAATTCAATCAGGGAAGAGGTTGACTTCCTCTTCTTTCAGAAATATTTTCTTGACACAAGCACACAACTGACACTTAAGCAGCCTGTGTATGTACACAAGTTGTCTAAAGGTATCATGCGTATGTAAGTGTGAAGACCCACTGAAGGCCGCATACACCTCTTTAACTTCTCAAAATGAAAACTATCAGTCATGATGACCAGGCAAGGAGTACTGGTATGGTAGACTAGAATCCCTTAAAGACTCAGAAACTTACAGAAAACTCAAAAAAGGTAATCAAAACCAATTAAAACACCCAAAACAATATTCCCTAAAAACCCTAGAGGCTTCCCCAATATGGTCGTGAATTCTGCAATAGTGGGAAAACCCCCTTATGGACTACACTAGGGTTCAACATGTAGGTAGATATAACCATCTAAAGTCTCCTACTTTTTAACTACCCCAAATACACCCCACATTCATGCATAAAACACAAGGTAAAAAGATTTGGTAACTCTACCTTAAACTCTACGTCCGGTGTCGATCCTTTTGCGTTTGGTTGTTCCTCGACTATAAGTCTCCTCCCAAGGCCGACCTGCATTCATAAATAGAAAAACAAAGAAATACAAACATGCATATTATATATGAATTAGTGGGTTATATGTCTTAATCAAATATAAATCAAACATAAAGATTGAACACATCATATTTGGGATAGAAAAAGTATTCCTTTTTATTAATCTCACAAAGTTACTTACAATGAGATCGGTGACTTCTCCTTGCACCTAGTCTAGGATCCTCCTCACCAATATCCAACTATGCTTCCACATATCGTTCTCCTCTTCAGCTCTCTCTAGGGAATGGATTAGGCTTGCAATGGAGGAAAAAGGAAAGAATAGGGAATTCTGGCTCAAAACTCACAATGTGGCTGCAAATTCTCGAGGCAAGGGGGGAAAGTGAAATGGGCAGAGTTTCACTGTTCTTATGCTTATTGTTGGAATGAGACCCCAAAACCTCCTTTTATATGACAAAAGGATGGTTATTCAGTTGGCTGACGGGCTATAGGCAGTGGGACAGTTGGAAAACTACCCAATAGCATGTAATCTCAATGAATTCCTTCAACTTTTTAATTTTTACAACTTTTGTGAGTATACGCGGGTTGTAGTGGTGCAACTAGCGTACGTAGGCGATCTTTAGTGGTGAAAAAATCATGTGTACACGATAATTAATGGTGTAGGGTGCGTACATCTTCAAAAATATGGTTTTAAGAAGAGTTTCTTAGTGATGGCTTGGAAAAAATAGTAAGTGAGATGGCCTGATGCTAGGTATGCATGTATAGTGAAATTTAGGGTTATAACACCATCTTAGAAAAGCGATCAACAACCAAAAAAACACAGTCATTTCCCCACTTAGTGGATGGGAGGCCTGACATGTATTCCATTGATATGGATTCCCATGGCCTATCAGGAATAGGAAGAGGGGTGTACAGGCCTTATTTCTTAGTGGTCAGTTTGCCAATAGCACAGGCAGTGGAGGACCTGATATACTTGCTAACCTATGTCGAAGTTTGACCAATAGAATTTTTTTTGTAGCATTGCCACTATCTTTTCGACACCGAAGTGTCCTGCCACCCGACTGTAGTGGGCTTCCCAGATCAACTTCACTCACTAGCTTTATGGAACACAAAAATGGCCCAGACGACACAACAACCCATCATGAAGATGGAAATTATCGACAACTTCGTTTGCACCCAACATTTGGTAGGTGGTGGAGAAGTCTAAGCCTATCTCATAGAGTTAGGGCCATCTAAATGTCTCATGGTCTCAAGAGTCTAGCACTATGGTGAGTGTCACAACTGGAAGTCTGATGAGGCAATAAGCGACGGGGTTGGTGCTTCTTGTTTTATACTTGATGTTGAGGTGAAATTGCTGCAAGTATGTGGACCACTTTTGGTCATATTCATTCTGCAATTCTCCTTGTGTCTTCATGAACTGCAGTGGCTTATGATCAGTTTGGATGATTGTCTCTTTTCCAAGAATGTAATATCTCCATTGGTGGTAGGCTTGCACAATGGAGTACATTTCTTTTTCATAAGTAGGGAACTTACATACAACATATGATAGTGTCTCACTATGACAGGCCACGGAGTGACCGTGCTGAGTGAGAATGATGCCCACAACATAATCTGAAGCATCCATCTCGATCTCAAAGGGATGTTATAAGTCTAGTAGTGAAAGTAATGGGGCTGAGCACAAGTGCTTCTTCAAATCCTCAAACACTTGTTGTTGGGACTAGCCCCACACAAATTTCACCTTAACACCACCCCTAATTTTTTGGCTGAGGGCCCATGCAATATGGGAGAATCCCAACATGAACCTACGGTAGAAATTGGCAAGGCCCAAGAAGCTTCGAAGCTCAGTGAGTGTGGTTGGGGTTGGCTATTCACGAATGACTTGGATATTTGTTGGATCCACATGTATTCCATGATGATCAATGATGTATCCCAAGTAATGGACCCTATCCATGCCAAAGGAGCATTTTTCCAAGTTGGTGTATAGCTTGTGTTACCGCAGGGTGTGCAGAACCTCTCGAATATGCTACAAGTGTTCCTCAAAATTCTTGTTATAAATGTGAATGCCATCTAGATACACCACTACAAAATTATTGGTGAATGGTCACAGGATATCATCCATCATCCTTATGAAAGTGGTTGGAGCATTTGTCAGACCAAAGGGCATGACCAACCATTCAAAAAGGCCTTCCTTTGACTTGAAGGTGATCTTCCATACATCTGTCCGTTATATCGGGACCTAGAGGTAGCCAGAATTCAGATCAATCTTACTGAAGTATTTTTCCCCTATGAGTTTATCAAGGAGGTCGTCGATTCAAGGAATCAGGTACCTATTTTTTACTATGATTTTATTCAGATCCCGATAATCAATGCAGAGTCGCCAGGTTTCATCTTTCTTTTGTACAAAAATGATTGGGCTCCCGCAAGGTGATGAGATAGGATTGATGTGCCCCTTGTGGATTAGTTCTTGGATATGTCGATTGATCTCCTCATTCTCTAATAGAGAGTTGGGATAGACCGACCCATTGGGAAATGGTGTACCGGAGGTCAGATTGATGGGGTTCTTGACTTAACAGTGCAGAGGTACCCCAGTAGGTGAGGAGAAGATCTCCAATTATTTTTCCATGCCCTTATCTACTTGCTTTTTCTATGTGGAGAGGTTGGCTGCAGAGACCCTGGATGTGGCTGTGATCTTTCACTCATTCTGAGAGTGAATCATGAAGAAGAAAAACGTCCTCATCTAAGAGATGACCTTCCTGCATTGCTTAGCAGAGATTAAGGAAATAGCACTAGGTGAGACTGCCTCGGGTATCCTGTACAATTTCATGTTTAAAGTAATAATAACACTATGAGGCCTAGACTCATATACAACATGACGTTTCCATAAATAAGGTTGGCCAAAAAGAACATCACAAACCTCGAGAGGAGAAACATCACACAATACCTCGTCTTTCAAGGGATTAATGTCGTACGACAGTCAACACTGTTGGCTGACACGAAGATCGCTTCCTTGCCATAGCTATCCTATGGTGTAGGGTTGTCGGTGCGGCGTTGTCAAAAAGGCCAACTGCTTGACAACCTCTACTGAGATGAGTTTCTTCTAGCTACCGCTATCAATGATGAAGTGAAATGGGGTGCCTTTTACCCACATATGTGAATGGAAGAGGTGCTCTCCTTCTTTTGGCTCATCTCGTTCACTGGGCTGGAGCTTGGTGGTAGCAACGGTGGCACTGGGTTCTGCGTCAATTATCCATATTCCCCTTTCTAGTTCTAACTTAGAGTCATAACCCACATCTGATTCAGAGGCTTTCACTTCAGCCACCAATGACTTCTTTCAACGACAGTTGGCAGTGTTATTCCAAGGGCTCTTATGGAAGTCGAACCACTTCCCGGTATCTTTCTTTGTCTTTTCGGTGTCCTTCTTTACTTATGGTTTGGACTGGTTGTCCTGATATTGTCCATATTTTCGTTTTCCTTTGTTATGTGAGTTGGGGATGCCATTTCCTGGCTTTTACTGTGAGGGGTTCCTAGGCCCAAATTGTCGTGTCTTTTGTTTGAGCTTCTCCTAGATTTTGACAGCATATCGATAGGTTGCGCCCAAGGAATATGTTAGCACTAGAAGTCACCCATGGATTGATACAAAGGTAGGCCCAACACCCATTAGTTTATATGTCACAATGAATAATTTTATAGGAGGTCTAATGGATGCAGTCTCAGGATTATATCTCTTTATCTCTAAAAAATGGGTTGGTGTGCATATACAAATGAGGTCTTGATCTAACTTTAGTCAATAACTTTTCATAGTGGTGAGTAGGTGGAAGAACATGAGGAGAAAAGGTGAAGGCATGTTATGGACATCGGGTCTTCTAATAGCCTACAGAGGAAACATTTCAGATAGAATATCCTTTTAGATCTGAAAACTTCAAGAAACTAAAAAACGCTACAACAATACTGCAATCAAACCTACATTACATTAAAATCACAACACTCAACTGGATCATCCATGCTCGAGATTTTAGAATCAGAGGCAAATAAATGAATGAGAAATTGGCTGCCATTGAACAAGAATTCTCAATTGATAATACACAACCAGAGAACCAGAGGCTTCATCAAAACTTTACAATCGAGAGCGTAGCTCTACCATTGACACTAACAAAAATGGAAAAAATGCCTACAAATACTTATAACTGGATCACACTGTTGAAGGCATGATCATGTCATGAGTTTAAGGATTTTCATTGGTGAGTTCCTCTGTCAAGATGGGCATGCAGACGTTGTTTAAACTGCCCATGAAATCTTCTATCAGACACAATCATGTTTCAAGAAGGTTCTGCAGCTGAGTCGACTAGCTCATAGTCCTTTCTTGGGCTTACCATTTATGGTGGAAATGATGTTCAACCACCATCACCTACTTCAATAACTGCTTCCTCGAATTCGGGGAAGCCCAAGTCATCTCTTCATTTGTAGGATGTGGTGGCATCTTCTTCGTTGTTTGAGATTTGCGGGCATGGACAAGGATCTGGCAGGGATGATTGGTGTGATCGACATGGAGATGAGATGAGAAGTGGCCATGTGGAAAGACGCGACAGAGGAAAGGAAATCGAGAAAGCATGGGTGATAGAACTCGTGGGCGCAGAGGTGTGATAGGACGAAGGTGAAGTGGCATGGGACGATGATGTGGAGGCTGAGGAGAGCCTGCGGGAGTAAGTGCAATGGGGGAAATATGTCGAGGTGGAGGTGAGAGGGAGTACGAGGGAAGGACACCTGGCAGGAGATGGTAGGTAGAAGTGATGAGGGATATAACGTAGAGGTGAGTGGAGGACGGGTGTTCTGCAACGAAAGGATGAGGGGGAGTGGGAGATGTGATAGACAGAGGAGAGAGATGGAGTGGGGGACAGATGGAAGAGGGAGGATAGAGTGGTAAGTAGGAGTGGTAAGTGTTCTAAACAGAGGGGGTAGGAAATGGTAAGAGGTTTTAGGTGGGCAGGGGGTCCGAGTTAAGGAGAGGGCGACACATTAGTGGGGGGATCACATTAGAAAACCACCAACATAGACGACCCCCATTAATGACATAACGTCGAGGGGGGGGGTTCGATATCGATCCTGCACCATAGATCTAGGTGCGTGGATTTTAGCTACTCATATCGATGCGCTTCTTAGCACGACGCACCGAGGAACACAAAACTTAGAATACGTGGGGTTTTAGCCCATTTCTTGCCATTTGTTCGCCAAAGGGGTCATTTTCTTAGGAAAACACCCCCCCTACAAATAAATGTGATAACATTAGGCTCCATGGGGGATGGATTGCTCCCTGTGATATGCCAAGAACTCTTATGTAGTTTCAATACCTTGTTGTTGGCTATGGAGTCACTTATAAACCTGAAACAAAGGAAAAAAAAATATTTACAAATACATGGGAGCCGCTCATAGCACAATTAAAGAAATTCTTCAAAAAATTCCCATTTACTGGACCATTAAAAAATTCATCACCTTCCAAATTCTACAACCTGTAAGTATTATTTGAAAATATCTCAGAAACTTTGAAGGGCCCAATCCACAGGGCTTCAAATTTGTTGTGCTTACCTCTGTCCTACTTGGGTGCATCCCATTTTAGTACTATATCTCCCAACTAAAAATCTTCCATTATGAACTTCCTGTCGAAGGCCTACTTGATTTTCTGTTGATGTTCATGTGCTTTGTCCATCACTTTCTCTCTATCCTTTTGGACTTCTACTAGTTGATGAATTCTTTTGATCATATCATCAGGCTCTCCTTGATAATCCTGAAATAATTTTGCCATAGGCAGAGCGAGCTGAGAAGGAAGGATGGCGTCAAATCCATACACAATATGAAAAGGAGAGGTGCCTAGAGACCTCTTCGTTGTCACTCTCTCAGCCCATGGAGCAAATTTGAGCTTTGAATCCCAGGCCTTCTTATTTTCCTCTAGAAGTATTTTGATAATATTTATAAGGCTCTTGTTAGAGGACTCTACCAATCCATTTCCTTGGGGGTAGTATGGAATAGAATGAATCAATTTGATTATGAACTACTCACAGAACCAGATTAATGGTTCAACCTTGAAAGATGCAGCATTGTCAGTGACAATTCTGCTTGGAAAACCAAACCTTGCCATAATATCTTCAAGAAAACCAATGATTACTTTGTACAAAGCACTCCTTGTGGGGATAGCTTCTATCCATTTGGTGAAATAATATGTTGCAGTTAAGATCCACCTGTGTTGACCACTTGAAGCAGGATGGATTTTCCCAATGAAGTCCAACCCCCATTGTTGAAAGGGCCTTGAAGCTACCACAGACTTCAGTGGAAAAGACTTGAGTTATCGTTTTCTAGAGAATTTATAACATTTAATACAAGACTTGACTTTCTCACAGACATTCGTGAATAGAGTAGGCAAGTAGTACCCACCCCTGAGAATTTTGTAGGCTATGGTCTTCCATAAATGATGTCCCCCACATAGGTTGCTATGAAAATAAAATATAATCCTTTGGGCCTCTTGTGGGTCTAGACATCTCAGAAGCACTCCTAGGGGCTCTTTCCAATACAAGACCTGGTCAACAAGGAAATATTTGATTGCTTTGATCTTTAAATCTCTTTCCTTGCTCCTTCCCATACCAACTGGGGGTGGAAATTCCTACATAAAATATATAAGGTCTTATACCAGGTGCATACTACCAATGGAGGGTTGTCTTGAGAATTTTTGTTGGACAACTCAGCTTGTCGATCATCTAAGAAAGTGTTGATGAAGTGAACCCCCAAATATTCACAATTAGATTCATCCAACAACTTGGCCAAACCTTGACCCTTTACTAGCTTGGTGGGTTTTATTTCCAGATCGAATTCAAGAATCTTGGCAATCCACTTCCTCCTTCTCACGTCTATGTCAGGATGAATGAGAATTTCCTTCACAAAAGATGAAGGAACATACACAATGACCTTTGAATGCATAATGTAGACTCTGAAATCCTTGAGAGATTTCACCAAGGCATAGGCCTCCTTCTCCATGATATCATATTTGACCTCTGCAACCCTCAATGTCTTTCTAAAAAATGAAATAGGTTGCTTCAACCCTTCAAAATTCTCCTGCAGTAGAACATCTGTGACTGTATCAAATGAAGCAAAATAAAAAATCAGAAAATCCTTGAAATAATCAGGACTAATAAGAATAGGTGCTTTAGTCAGTGCCTTCTTGATTTGGTTGAAGGATTCTCTAGACTTAGCATCCACTTTCTTCATTCCCCTTTCTAAGCATAGTTGTGATATGCTTCACCAATTCAACAAAATTGGAAACAAACTTCCTCAAGAAATTAAATTTTCCTAGAAAGGACTGAACTTCTTTTTTGGATCTAGGAAATGATAAGGTTTGGATTGCTTCCACCTTGCTGGGATAAATCCTGACTCCCTCAACTAATACTATGTGTCCCATTAATTTTCCCTCCTTCATAGAAAACAATGATTTCTTGGGATTTAAGGAGAGGCCAAATTTCTTGCATTTAAAGAAGACTTTCCTCAGATGACAACAATGTTCTTTATCAGATTTGGAAAAGACTGTTATGTCATATAGATAGATGACCATGAATTTATCTTTTTCTCCAATGAAGGCTATGTCCATGGATCTCTGAAAGGTTTCTCCTGCATTCATTAATCCAAAGGGAATCTTAGCATACATAAATGTACCCCAAGGAGTGGTGAAGGTTGTCTTCTCTCTATCTTAAGGGAAGACATAAATATGGTTGTAGCCAGAGAAGCCATCAATCATGGACATCCTTGACGCACCAGTCACCCTCTGTAGTATATGTTCCATCTTCAACAAGGGGTAATTGTCCTTCTTTGAGCTTCTGTTCAAGTTTATGAAATCGACACAAAGTTTGATCTCTCCCCTCTTCTTCCTCACTGGGACCAAGTCAGCCACCCATTCAAAATATCTTAGGGGAACAATGATTTGGGCATCCAGTAGCTTCCTTACCTCTTTCTCCATAAGAGGAAGAAACATAGGATTTATCTATCTTAATTTCTAAGTGAATGGTTTGGCTTCCTAGTGGCCCTTGACCAAGTTTTGAGGATTCTTGGTCATATTTGACCTAATTTTTGGACTTCAACAGGCTGCAGAAGGTGGAGCGCAAGTCGAAGCGGAGATCGTGGGATCTCGGCCCCTTTTTAGGGATTTTTGGGTTTTGGGATTATGTAACAGGAATGGGGATGTCAGCCCATGGGTTTACCCATGTTTAGGCCCATTTTGTAATGTATAAATAGATATCTAGGCGATGTAAGAAGAAGCCAACGGTGCTAAGTGCTAGAGTTTGATATATGTGATCGAAGGAGGGACAAGTATGTGATTCTAAGTGCTAACTGTTAATTGCTAAGTGCAAGTAGTAATTTCAATTTCTTTTTGCATATCGTTTGAGACTTTCATAGCTAAGTGAAAGTGGTTGTAAGAGACTGTGAAAGGCTTTGTGCTGTAATCTAGGGAAGGAGGATCTAGCGAGGTGCATAGATATCCTGTCCTTTGTGGAGTAAGATATCATGGCTATGTGCATGTAGAATATTGACAAAAAGAAATAAAGAAGAAGAGTTGGTCGATGTAGCCCCGGGGTGGGGTTGAACCACGTATATCCTACGTTGTGGTTGCTATGTGCTTTATTGTTGTTATCTTGTCTATGTGATTGAATGCTTAGTGCACTGATGTATGCTTAGAAGAATCTAATATGGTATATTAGTGTTGAATAATGTGAATAAATGCTAGATCTAATCTATGTTGGTATGATTAGTGCTTGAATCTATTAGATATGCATAAATATTGCACTTATATGTTGTTAGGGTTTAGTTGTGATGTAAACTAAGGTTGAATATTAATGAACTGTAATTGCTAAGTGCTATGTTGAGGTATTGCAATCATAGATCTATGTCCCAACTAAGGTTGCAGACACTGGAGTCCTGTAACCACCCTTGCCTCTACCTCAGGTGAGACTTCATCTGCTTCACAGGTGTTTCTAAAAGGGCTGGTAGTTAGGGTTTTGTTGGTGCATTATTGTAGCATTGAACCCTGGGTTTTCCCCTGTGCCAACAAATGGTTCCATTGTTGGGACCTGAAACTGTGATTGCTAGGAAGTGAAGGAAAGAAAGAAATCTTTGCGCATAGATATGTTTCCTTAGTGCGCAGTATTCTACTTGACCTATAAAGCTCTGTGATAAGAAGAGAAGTTAGATCCGAAGAAAAGAGGTAATATCTCGAAGTTTTGTGCTTTGATAAAGGTAAGAATAGTGAAAATTTTTAGATCTGGAAGCTTTGTGCTCTCCTGAAAGTAATATTAGTGGAAATTTTTGTTTCAAGAGTATGGATCTAGGTATGTTTGATAAATTTTATCCTAGTCTAAAAAATAGGGCAAAGCTAGAAGCGAGAAGGTTTGATATGAGTAGATCTCATAGAAATAATGAAATATATGTTATTCCTATGCATAGAAAGAATCTTTGGACTAAACAATGGGTGCAGGATCCTAGAAAGATTTTTTTTTCAGGTTAGCTACTATGATCCTAGTGTGTAGTACAGGAAAAGTTGGGGATCATTTAAGAAAAAAAGAGGATTAACCCTTTGTTACAACTGCAAAAGACTGGGACATATTGCTAAGGAATGCCTTGGAAGAAGACCTAGTTGTCTTTGTTGTAAATATATGGACCATGAAGTTTTAGATTTCCCTAGAATGATTGCTAAGCTTGAAAGAATGAATATGAGACAAGAAAACCTTGAGGAAGGTCATGAAATTGAGACCATGGCAGAACCCCAAACAAAATCAGAGACTGTACTATTGCAAATGAAAGAAACCCTAAATAATCACATAGACATAAACTTATTAGAGATATTTAAAGAAAAAGAATGAATAGAATCAAGAATAGGAGACATCGACATAGCCTGTGTTCTGGATGAGGAAACACAGGTACATATCATGAAAGAAATAACTTGGGAAGCTTTAGGAAAGCCTGATACGATTCCTTCATTGGGAGGAATAGGATTATTTAGGGAAAAGATGATAACCATATGTGGAAGACTCACCCAGGTATCTATGAGTGCTCGGGGAGCTTAGACAGAGGAAGGTTTTGAGGTTGTTAGATTCTTTTAGAACAATCCTCCATTTACTATGTTATTGGGAAAAAAATTGATCAAGAAAGATCAGACCGGGAGAAAAGAAGAGGAGGACCTAGAACAGAAAAAGAAGGAATTAAAAGATTTCATGACTAGGAGGATAGAACACTTGATTGCAGAACAAAAGAAAAGATCGAATCTACTTAGAACCAGTAACATGGATCATGAATTTGAAAGAACACAAGAAGATTCACAGACGAGTAGAGCACCTACCCCAGATAGAGAAGCAGTATTACTCTCTAATCCTATGAAAGAATCCCAACAGCACGAAGCTACTATGCCAAAAGAAGACAAGAATTAGAATGGAAAGAGGAATACCGAGACAAAGATCACTGGGAAGAAGGCTAGAAAACTTAGTAAGAAGAGAGAAAAGATCGAAAAGTTACAAAAGGGCCCAGAGGGAACTTCGTAGAAGGAAGATTTGCAAAATTTGAACTTCGTCGGGATATCAGAATAGCACCCCATGGCACTTCACCATGGAAAAGCAATATGACCATTGGAAGAATTATAATTGTTGGAACAATGTTCCATAACGGTTAGAACAACATTTATGACTAGAAATATCACCATTAGACCATTGGGACCGCACTGCAACAGACATAACTACATTGATGGAAAATTCTTATCAGTTGGAGAGATCTATTACATCGTGTCTACATAGTCAATCGACTGTTGCACCGAGAACAATTTTGCAAATTGTATCAGAGATAACAAGAGAACCCATTGCTACCGCACTATGCTTAGTATGATCAACAACGATTCTATTGCTTTGAGAACTCATCCATCCACCTGCGTTTTCCGATCAAGAGTGTGCATGTCGAATGAGCTCAACGATGTGGAGAAGTCAGTCGAGGAAATTTTAATTGATCTGATGGTTGAAAGAGTGATTTCCACAAGAGTTCAAGATTCATCAACTCAAGGAGTAAAATCCTCCCAATCAAATTCTCATGGATCCGGACCATCTTGACCAGAAGTAGAGAAGAGAACCAAGAACATAGATGATCTAGCAAACGTGAATTTAATCTCGACCATCTTACCCGAATACATCCCGTCTCTAGACGACATGGTGAATCGTGACAGTGTCCTGAGGGACTTTGATTACACCATGGTTACTGCATACCTCCCAAAGGGGATACATACAGTCAAAACACAACAACATAAGATGGCGACGTTGAAGTTCAGTGACTTCAACCTAGGTGACCGCAAGAATTACAAAATGCTTTCTCCTTATAAGTATCTAACCAGGATGAAGGGGAAGAATTCAAAAATAATCTCCCAGCCATTGACTATGAACCTCGCGCATCCCACCCTCTTGAATGTGATGAATATCCCACACTTTGGAAGGCACCAGGAGGTTAAAGCATGTGTTAAGCTCCTTCTCTCATGTTACTGTGGTGGCTATCTATGGCTAGATAGATGCATCATAGTCGATCCGACGTTGATCCATAGGATCACTAGATTGAGCATGCAAGGACCTAACTCGCAAGACTTCTACCCAAGGAAGGATTTCAAACATGCCCTAGCATAGAGAATTAAGAACACTTACGAAAATGTAGAAAAGGGAATGCAAGGATACAAGGTATCTTCCATCCAGAATGGTGCATTGCACCCGGCCTGCCAACTGATCGTAGGGAAGCTAGTAAGGAAGAAACGACCTACACAAGTCACAGGATTCATTGTTGACCTAGTCAAGAAATGTGTAGAAGGACTCTAGATGAACTAGGTGAAGTAATTGGTCAACCAGCTGGAATTAGACTACCACGAAGCTCAGGATGAGGGCTATGAGTTCCATTTTAGCTGGCTCCTGATCCTCATTGCAATTATCGCTTGGGAAATGCGGAAGGTGCGACCTTCCCGGACATCGAACTGTTTGAGCCATTCACTGCAAAGTTCACCATTCTCTAGTACTCGAGTGATATGGGAAAACAGTGGTAGTCGAACGCGGTATTTCATACCTATTATCTCCAACTGAAGAGGGATATCGAAGTTGTCCCTCACCTGATGCCGAACACCCTGCATCGGTTCCAACCCCTCATAAATTTTTTCACTAATCGACACTTCATTTATATCACCATGTGCACAGATGAGCACAAAGAAGAGCTTGAATCGTACTACAAGCTCACAGAGGAGGACCTTTAAAATATCACCAAGGACTAGTCTACAGAACTCCTCATCCCCCTAGACCCCATAAAAATGTCAAACCCGAAACTAATCGACAACCTTGAGACCACTCATGAAGCAAAGGATCTTCTTGGACCTAGTAGAAGGAAGAAGACTGAAGAGGTCCAAAACTTAAGAAGTGCATCGGAAGGAACTTCTTCAGTATCACCTCGATGAGGGGGTTATGATGAAGTAGAAGAGACAAATGGAAAATAGGACCAACAGAATCAAGGCTAAGTAACACCGCCTAGGGACCCTGCTGATGAGGCTGATCCCTTGAAGAAAAGGAAGGTTTCTCCTGAGAAACCCACCTACCAAAAGAAATCTAGAGCCACCTTGACTAAGATGCAGACCGTGCTCACTGTAGATGACTTCAACTTTATCATCGTCGTTGTAGCATATGCCTCGCAAGACATCTTGTAGAAACACGAAGCCAAGTAAGAAGAGATGTACAACAGAATCAAGGTTGAACTCATAGGGGTACAATAGGCCCTTCAATCCAGTCATGCAGTATCCACTGTGCCCCCACCATTAAAAGAACCTAAGTTGGGAGATGAGCCTACCCAACTCCATAGACTAGCCGATGTGACTGAAGCTCACCTTCGTCATGCATAGAAAGAAACTAAACATGCTACAGAGGCCCTAAAGCAAGTACAAAAAGTAGTCATAGAGCAATGTCGAGTTGCGCAGCAAGAGAATTCTTCCCTCCAAACTAAGTTTGAAGAAGAGAAAGTGCAGATCCAACAAGAGAAAGAGAAGTTTCTCGTGGGGCAGGTGGGAGTAAAAGAAGCAGTCAACAGATCACTTTGCTCTATGACAAGCTTAGAGAAAAAGGAGGAAGACCTATTGGAACATCAAGTAGAGCAGCTTGCGGAAGCTATCCAACAGCCTCAACAGAGAATCATAAACCTTGAGCTACGAATAGTGCCAAGTACCCTGTAGAACATGCGATATCAAAGAGAAGCCACTTCCCAGAGCACAATCGAGAGGATCAGAGCATTCGCTCTGGAATGCAAACAAATAAGTGCTTGCAGTGCACATAATTATGAGCAAATCACTGAAGATACTGAGCTGAAGGTACTGTATTCACAACTCCTGGAGGAAAAGTAGCAAGCAACAACAGTACAGGCACAGTTGAAGCTCCTATCAACAGTTGAAAGGATGAAGTGATCCCAAGAACAATGCACTGCTCAACAACAGGTCCACACCATTCAAAGAAAAATCATGGAAGTGAGTCAAAGGCTCGAACTAGTCCAAGACGAAGCTTGCCAACTGTTTGAGGAGATTGAAGGTCGAGGCACAGAGTTGGAACAAGTAGTCACTACAATTGAACAACATTTAGAGGGACCTGTCAACGAAGTAGTCATCCAAGAGTTCGTCGAGTAAGAGGCCCTGGTGTAGCAACAAGTCGAAGCAGCTCGAGCCAAGATCGAGGCTTTTGAAGCATAGCTACCCAAACCGGAGTGACTTGAGACGAGTCACGGGTGAGTGTTGGGGGCTTGTTGGCCCTTGACCAAGTTTTGAGGATCCTTGGTCATGTTTGACCTTTCGACAAGCTGTCAAAGGTGGAGCACAAGTCGAAGTAGAGATCGCAGTATCTCTACTCTTTTTTAGGGATTTTTGGGTTTTGGGATTATGTAATGGGAATGGGGATGTTGTCCCATGGGTTTACCCATGTTTAGGCCCATTTTGTAATGTATAAATAGACAACTAGGCGATGTAAGAATAAGCTAGCGGTGCTAAGTGATAGAGTTCGATCTAAGTGATCAAAGGAGGGAAAAGTATGTGATGTTAAGTGCTAAGTGTTAATTGCTAAGTGAAAGTAGTAATTGTAATTTCTTTGTGCATACTGTGTGAGACTTGCAGAGCTAAGTGCAAGTGGTTGTAAGATACTATGGAAGGCTTTGTGCTATAATATAGGGAAGGAGGATCTAGTGAGGTGTACATATCTCTTTTCCTCTGCGGAGTAAGATATCATGGCTCTATGCATGTATAATATTGATAGAAAGAAATGAAGAAGAAGAGTTGGTGGACGTAGCCCTAGGGTGGGGGTGAACCGCGTATATCCTGCATTGTGGTTGCTACGTGCTTTATTGTTGTTCTCTTGTCTATGTGATTGAATTCTTAGTGCACTGATGTATGCTTAGAAGAATCTAATATGGTAGATTAGTGTTGAATAATGTGAATACATGCTAGATATGGTCTATGTTGGTATGCTTAGTGCTTGAATCTATTAGATCTATATAAATATTGCATTGATCTGTTGTTAGGGATTAGATGCGCTGTAAACTAAGGTTGAATATTACCGAACTATAATTGCTAAGTGCTATGTTGAGGTGTTATAATCACATATCTATGTCCTAGCTAAGGTTGCATACACTGGAGTCCTGCAACCACCCTTGCCTCTACCTTGGGTGAGACTTCATCTGCTTCGCAGGTGTTGCCGAAAGGGTCGGTAGTTAGGGTTTTGTTGGTGCGTTGTTGTAGCGTTGAACCCTGGGTCTGCCCCTGTGCCAAAAATTCTTCTTTCAATGGGATATTGTGCTCAATTACATTGGTATAATACGTTATGAGGTCTTCATAGGTCCAGGAAAACACATCAGAAAATTCCCTCAACAGCTCAACATACTCGACCCTCTGTTCCTTTGAAAAACTGCTTGACAAATTTGAGATTCTTCTATGTGCCAATATTGCACTCAACTACATTAGCACCCTCACTTGATATTTTACCCTTTACTGTCACATCGTTTCTGTCGAATAGTCTTTCCAAGGGGACTAGTCCCTTTGGGATGTGATTGCTAGGAAATTTAACAATATAATGATCAACAATTTTGTTCAAAAAAACATCGGCATGAGGACCTGTTTCAGAATTGGGCTCTTGATCAATATGTAATGCAGAAAACTCATCAATGGTCTCCAAGAACATTTTGATTTCAATATCATCTTCAAATACTTTCCAATGCTTGATGTTGTCAGGTATAGAGGGTCTATATTTCACTTCTACATCATACATGAGCTTGGGTGGCAGAGGGACTCTAAAATTGCTCGTTGAAACGGCCAGAAAATAGGCCATGACATTTTCTTCTCTGGGAACAAATGAAATGTTAAAAGATAGGAAGAAAGTGTCAATGAGGTCTCATTCTTAGTTTTTGTAACTTATGAGCCTAGGGTGTTTGTTCTGATAAACATTCCTGATCTGTTGGACAATCAAATTGGTATCAACAAACACTGATATCTCTTTGATCCCCATGTCCTTTGCATCCCTTAAGCCCAAAACAAGAGCTTCATATTCTGCCACATCGTTGATATTTTCAAATTCTAACTTGTATAATAGAGATATGGTTTCCTGAGAAGGGGAAACAAAGAATACTTCAGTGCCAACAACATTCTTAGAGGATACCCCATCAAAGGCAATTTTCCAAATAGAGGTGGTAGAGAAAGAAATTTCATGAAAAATCATGGGCTGCTTTTTGAGTTTTAAAGGAGGCTTGGGAGCATTAGTGAACTGCAATAAACTAGACCCCATATCACTATCAAGGGAAAATCTAGGATGATTGGTGGGTTCTTCTTCATCACTGACAATGTAGTCCAACTGAGCTTCTCTGTACAATCTTCTATGTTCCCCTCCAAACACAAGAATAGTGGCATACGTGAGGTCCATCTGTAATGTTCCTGCAAGTCTTTTTTATCCAAGATCTTGACAATAGCATACCAAACTTGGGAGGAACATCAACCACCACGATATGCATGACTACACTTTTCATGGGTATATGAAACAAGGTCACAACCAAATCTTTGATAACCCCAAGACATTGCACCCTCCTTGAATCAAAAGAGTACAAATCATGATAAGCTTTAGTGATTTCTAATCCGAGTTCTTCCATGACAGTTTTGGGCATGAGATTATGAGATTCCCCTGAGTCCATCAAGCAATTATGCAACACCTTATCATGTATGTTCAAGGATGTATAGAAGGGAGGGGATGAATCATCTCTATATTTTATCATAGGACCCAGGATGACTGATGGTTTCTCATATTGGAGATTTACCGAGTCTTTGGAGTGGCAAGATGGCTCAGACTGCAACAGCTTAGAGAGGGACCTTTTGAAGTCTTCATGCTTGACTAGCTCTGAAAGGGGGACATGGATTATGATCTTCTGAATTTCATGCTCAAAGTTAAAAGAGTAAGGGGGCTTCAGAATTTCTCTCACCTCTAGGATAGGGTCTTTGGCTATTGGTGGGGGATTCTGAGATTTATTTTCTTTGTTGTTGTTTGTTGCATCTTTAGTAGGCTTCTCTGCTATGGAAGGTTTATCAAAGATGTCAAACTTCCCTTCTTTCTTCTTAGACCGGAGGTTGTACTTGTTGGGGACACTATTTACCTTCTCCCCCTTACTCGGCTCATTTATTTGATTTTTCATGAGGGATTACTCATATGAAGATTGAGTTAAATGGGGAAATGGGGAGGTGTCTCCAATACAATTAATTTCACGGTCAATATCAATCTCTTATTCCCTTTCCTCATCAATAACAAGGTTGTTTTGAAGAGGAGTCTGGATTTTCTAATTGTTTCTATCTCTGTCCCTTTGTTCCCTTGGCATAATCTAAGGAGCATTGTTATTATCCCTCCTGAAGTTGCCACTGTTATCAGTATTCAGGACATTATTATAACCTTGCTTCCCTTCAAATTTCATCTTGTCCATTTCTGGATATAGGGACTTCACCATCTTGGTTAATTCATATACTTTAGGGTAAGATGTAGAAGAACCAGAGCTTGAGGCCTCAGATATTCCTCTTCCTCTATCTCTGTCAGCTTTTCTCCTAAGTCTGTCAACCGCCAATACGTTGGACTCCACTTCCAGAGATACATCTTGCATAAGAGCCAAGGAAGTATCTCTTCTTTCCCTCAACAGGAGGTATAAATCGATGTCAAAGGCTCTAGCATAAGTGATTTTGGAAGAAGCCTCTATAGGCTTTATCTCTGCAGGGTTTTTATTATACATTTTATTGAATCTTTTGGAGAAATCAGAAACCGATTCTCCCTCTTTTCTCTTTAGTAATCTAAACTCTGTGATATAATACATAAAATATTTTTTATTCCCCCACTGTCTCAAGAAGGCATCATCTAGAGCCTCAATCCCAACAATGGATCTAGAGGTCAAACCTATAAACCAGTTTCTAACCTCACCATCAAGGATCTAGACAAAGACTCTCATGTAGACATCTTCATTTTCAATATTTAGATTGTCTACATAACTATAGAAGGCAACAAGGTGCGCTTTAGCAGTTATGTCCTCTTCTCCAGTAAACTTAGGCATATATTTTAGGTAATCTCCAATAGGGAGAGAATTCATGGGCTGAGGTAAGACTATAGGGGCATATCTTGAAGCCACTATGGCATCCATTCTGTTTCTAGGGGGATTAGAACTTGCCATAGGGATATGAGGTGGAGGATAATTAGGAGGAGAAGGTGTTAGAACATGGGAGACTATAACTGAGCTTCCGAGAGGAAAGGGAATTAGCAAAGGATTTGGAGAAAAGGATACCAGGCTTGGGGGAACAGAGGTTTCCCTTTCTGTGAAATTAGCAACTCTAATATGAGAAGGAGTGGTAAATCCCGGGGTAGGTAAATGTTCTAAAGCGCTAGGTATAAACCACAGTACGACTTCAGGGGAGAGAGGAGTGACAATGGTTTATCCCTCCAATCCCAGACTAGGAGGGGAAAAATCAACAAGAATACTCCCAAAATTTAAAGTTCGGGAAGCTCCAACAGAAGGTATAATAGTAGAATGAGATGCATAAATTAGAGTTCCTATAGGAGGATATTGAAAATCACCAAAAATACCTGGTTCAATAGTAGAGGTAACTCCATGAAGGGCCTTTCCCTTTCTGATAATTTTTTCTGGGTCAGCTTCAGGTGTTGTTAAAGGAAGTTGTGGCGTAGACCTCATATGTCTGCTTCTAGAAGCCATGGATGGAATAGTGGAGTCACCAGTGGATTCACCTTAATGGATTTGCCAGGTGTAGAGTTGCAATCTTAGATGTACTAAGTTTTGATGCACCTTCAGAAATAGTAAGCTTTGTCGTTCAATCCTAGGGAAAATCCTCAATTTCATCCCTAACAACGGTGCCAAAAAGGTTAGCACTAGAATTCACCCCTGGATTGTTGCAAAGGTAAGCCCAATACCCATCATTTTATATGTCACAATGAATAATTTTATAGAAGGTCTAATGGATGCAGTCTCAGGATTATATCGCTTTAGCTCAGAAAACTGGGTTGCTGTGCATATACAAATGAGGTCTTTATCTAAATTTAGTCAGTAAGTTTTTATAGTGGTTAGTAGGTGAAAGAACATGAGGAGAAAAGGTGAAGGCCTGCTATGGACATTAGGTCTTCTAACATCCTACAGAGGAAAAGTTTCAGATATAAGATCCTCTTAGATCTGAAAAGTTCAAGAAACTAAAAAACATTGTGATAGTACTGTAATCAAACCTACATTACATTACAATCACAAAACTCGACTGGATCATCCATTACTGAGATTTTAGAATCGGAGGCAAAGAAATGAAGGAGAAACTAACTACCATTAAACAAGAAGTCTCAAGTGATAATACACAACCAGAGAACCAGAGGCTTCATCAAAACTTTACAATCGGGAGCGTAGATCTACCATCGACACTAAAAAAAAAGGCAAAAATGCCTACAAATACATAGAACTGGCTCACACTGCTGAAGGCCATATCATGAGTTTAAGGCTTTCCATTGGTGAGTTCCTCTGTCAGGTTGCACATGCATATGTTGGTCAGACTGCCCATGCAGTCTTTTCTCAGAAGCAAACTCTGTCAGACGCAATCATGTTTCAGGAACGTTCTACAGTTGAACCGACTGGCTGACAGTTCTTTCGTGGGCTTACCATTTATGGTGGAAACAATGTTCAAACACCATCACCTACTTCAATAACTACTTCCTTGGGATCGAGGAAGCCCAATTCAGCTCTGCATTTGTAGGACGTGGCGACCTCTTATTTGTTTTTTAAGCTTTCCTAGATTACCTGTGGGGGAGTCATACGAGCATATGTGGATGAGGATTTGGCGAGGATGATTGGTGTGATCAACATGGAGATGAGATGAGAAGTGACCATGTGGACATAAGTGACAGAGGAAAGGCGATCGGGAAAGCGCGGGCGATAGAACTCATGGGCACTGAGGTGTGATAGGACAAAGGTGAAGTGGCACAAGAAAATGATGTGGAGGTTGAGGAGAGACTGCGGGAGTAGGCACAGTGGGGGCAATCCACTGAGGTGGAGGTGAGAGGGAGTACGAGGGGAGGACACCTGGCAAGATATGGTAGGTGGAAGTGAAGAGGGATATGACACAGAGGTGAGTGGAGGACAGATGTGTTGCAATGAAAGGATGAGGGGGAGCAGGAAGATGTGATAGGCGGAGGAGAGATATGGAGTGGGGGACAGATGGCAGAGGGAGGATAGAGCGATAAGCAGTCTACTCAGAGGGGGTAGGTAGCGGTAAGAGGTTTTAGGTGGGGAGGTGGTCCGAGTTAAAGAGAGGGCGACACGTTAGTGGGGGCTCCGCATTCGAAAACCACCAACTCGGACGTGCCCCCCCCCGTTAATGGAAGAACGTCGAGGGGGGGGGGTCTGATATGGATCTTGTGCCATAGATCTGGGCGTGTGGATTTCAACTGCCCAAATCTACATGTTTCTTAGCATGACGTGCCCAAGCACACAAAACTTAGAATAAGTGGGTTTTTAACCCATTTCTTGCCATTTTTTCCCCAAAGGGGTCCATTTCTTAGGAAAACACCCCCCCTACAAATAAATGTGATAACAGACGAGATGTCTAGAAATTCCATTTCGATCTAGATGTATCTATGCAAAGAACCAAATGTCACTATGAATCTTTGATACCCAGCTTGGTGCACAAGGTATGGAAGATATTTGTGAACTTTGGCACTGCTTGGTCTCTTTCTTGCTGCAGTGTGGTCCATTTGGTATACAAGTCATCATAACTTTCGACAGGGTAGTATTCTTCCTTAATAGCATCCCTGAAGGATTCCCAGGTGGTCATGACTGTAAATAATGAGGGTTCCTCTGTTTCCTTTTGCTCACATAAATTTTCCCACCAATCTTTGACATGGGGAACGACTTTGAGGAGAACAAAAGTAATATTTTCTCTATTCGAAAATTTATGGAAAGAAAAATACCCTTCTAGTAGATTCAGCCACTTGTCTATAGCATCTACATCTATCTAACCTTCAAATACAAGAATATCAAAGTTGATGTGTACCTTGAAGGGGGGGGCGCCTCCGCTCGAAGAAGATGCGTCAGTTGTTGGTAGTCGTCGAAGGATTTGCATGAAACTATCCATCATCTTGTTCCTCTATTATGTGAGTGCTTCCTCAAACAACATTTTCAAAAAATCTCTTGTCCTGTCATCTTTCTTTTCTCCTTCTATGAGAGGTCACTTGGGCATGCGAGATATTTTGTCCTCAAGAGAAACAAGCTTGAGACTCAATTCTTTTTACTTCAACCTCATTGGGGACATGCATTAAGACGACAAGGATCAGACCACTCTGATACCACTAATCTAGATTTTATGAGTAGAACGAAATGACTATAGATTATTAGTAGATGCTTAACACAGAATAACAGAGATGCAGTAAAATTAGTTTTCTATTCAATAAGGAAATAAGCTGAAATTGTAAAATGCAACGGAAAACAAGCTTGCTAGAATGGTGGTGGCTTATCTCTAAGAAGAGATGTGATGGTTGTGCTCATTCGTAAGAAAACTAGTTACAATGAGGCTCTGAAGCCCTTTTTACAATAAACAAGAATGTCAAAAACCCTAGACATCCAAAAGCCTAACCCTAGGAGATGAAGCGCCAAAAGTCATGTGGGCCCTGTTTGCATAAGTCAATACATCAACATCCCAGGGTCGTAACTTTTGCATACGATCTCTATTTGATGCGCTCAATACCTCATTAGAAATATCTATCTGAGGACTACAACTTTGGTGTGAGAAACATCAAAGGAATTGTCTTGTTACTCCCCGTTTTCCCAAAAAATGTCGTTTAGGGCCTCAAAACGACTCTAGAAGTTTAGGACCCAAAAAACTGCTAAAAATAGTAAATTACCAAAATTTCCAGAAAACCGTTTTGAGCCAGTTGAAAAAGGTGGGTGGTCACCGATATCCACCTGGATTAGCTCGCCCTCGAACTTGGCTGGAAGCAACTAAACATGCCAAGGAATAACATCAATTCATCCTGGCCCAGAGAAGAAAACCCACTTTTTTTCCTTTCCCAAAACCCACCATCCTTGCTCCCCATGCCCTCCTCTCAAGGTCCAAAAATTAACACAGGAAAAAATGGTTGAATGCCAATTCAAGGGTATTTTCTACAATTGTGATGATACATATTTTCCCGTGCACAAATGTAAAGAACATAAAATTTTATGGCCATTTCATAGGATGTTTCTGATGAAGAGTTTGAAGTTTCACCTGAAGGATAGCTAACCAAAACAGATGATCCTATGCCACCCTCTTATCCTCCTAAATTTGAACCACCAATTTCATTGAATGCTCTCACTGGTTTTTATGCTCCCCAAACCCTCAAATTGATTGGTTACATTAAGCACATGAAATTCATCATCCTAGTTAACAATGGAAGAACTCATAATTTCATTCATCACTACCTTTCTTAAGAAGTCAATTTCTATATCCGTGATGTCAACAATTTTCAAATCATGATTTCCAATGGTGGTTCCATGAAATGTGGGGGCGTTATGAAAATGTGTGCCTACAAATTGGTCAGTATAACTTGAAATCTCACATGTTTTCTATTGACATGGGTGGTTGTGACATTGTTCTTCGTGTTGAATGGTTACATACTCTTGGACCCATCACCATGAATTTTACGGAATTAACCATGCAATTCCAACAAGAAGGAAAACAATATAAATTCCAAGGCATTATAACGTCTCTGGAGATCATCAGTTCCCTTCGCATGGAAAAGTTACTCAAAAAAGGTCATTCTGGCATAATTTCCCAACTCCATTCCATTCAAGAAGTTGAGATCCTTTCCTACCATCCCACTACTTTCCAAACTCCCTAGAGCCTTCCCCCCTCCTGCAAATACCATGACCATTCCATTCCTTTAATCTAGGGAAGTCTTCCTCCCAATGTTCGCCCTTATCGTCATCCATTTTCTCATAAAAATGAAATTAAGAAAATTGTCCAAGAATTGTTAGAAGCAGGTGTTATTTGTCCTAGTACTAGCCCCTATTCTTCCCATGTTGTCATGTTTCCCAAGAAGGAATTCATTTGGAACATGTGTCTTGATTTTTGTGCCCTTAAAAAACTTACCATCAAGGACAAATTTCCCATTCCTATCATAGATGACCTTCTAGATGACCTCAATGGAGCTGAATACTTTACCAAACTTGACCTATGTTCGGGCTATTACCAGAAAGGTATGAAAGAGGAAGACATCTGCAAGATTTCATTTCACGCTCATGAAAGCCACTATGAGTTCTTTGTCATGCCCTTCAGTCTCTGTAATTCCCCCTCCACTTTTAAAATCCTCATGATGATCCAAGAGGATCCAAGCGATGTTCATAGAAGATTAAAAGATCTAGAACATGCAAGGAAGGTCCAGAGATCCAAAACACTTACATAGGTCCAAGAGGATCTAAGGAACAATCACAGAGGTCCCAAGGGATCCATAAATGCTCAAAATTCAAGTCTAATAAAAACTCTTAAAAATGACATCAATGTGTAGAGCTCATTGCCAACTTTTCGACAATGCAAACAATTCATCGAACGGAGCTCATATGAAAAAGTTATAAGCAGTCAAAGTTCAAGTCAAAATTGGACAAAAATCAAAGGTAACTGATGATGTCAGTGTGGCACAGATGACATGTACAGACACATGGAAAGTGACAAAGGTGATGTGTCACCACTGAAAGGGTGACACATGGTACGATCCTAGGAGACACCATTCATCATTTGACAAGTGGCACCATTCATTGATTGACAAGTAACAAGGTGCAGCCAATGAGAGGCTACCACGTCCCATTGGGCAATAATGGTTGAGTTCATGTAAAATTTGTTTGGTGCCCGTGCATCACAAATAACAACCAACAAACTTACCATTATACTCTAGAATGTGACTCAACTATCACATGACATCGATTTCTTATATGGTTGATTAATTATTGATCACGATGGAAAAAGGGTCGAGGGCTTAGCCCACAACCCAAGGTTTCATTCAATGTGCAGGGAACCATGCCCTATATTTGTGCAGGGCCAAACCATATGCCATTATAAAACATAGGTCCATGGGAATAGAACCATAATGTGTTAATGAAAGGTTCTCGTGTAAGGGAATGGGACTAAGTCCCTAGATTCACGCTCTTACCATATCCCAAGGCTCCAACATATACTAAGTTTAGAAAAGTGGGTTTTTAATATGCCACAGATTTGCATATAATTATAACAATCTGTTTAAAGGGCATCAACATGTAATATTTTGACATATATTTAAAAAGGCTCAAATCCCATATAAAAAGGACCTTCCACCCTAAATCCTAATAACTTTACCAATGTCCCAATGCTAGTGGTTCTTGATAAGGGGAATCAAATTAATGTTTTTGTTATAGGGTTTTAACCATAAGATGTTGGATTACTGAGAGGGGGGGTGAATTAGTAATAACGTAATTATAATCCTTTTTCTTCAAATGTTATATCAATGTAGAATTATTATCCAATAATGAGCAGTAATAAAT